>ML292374.1:24998-70660 GCA_005239495.1 Nicotiana undulata | reverse complement strand
TGAGTAACAGACATAGATCCCTGCTGGAGGCGCTCAAACTGCCTCCTAAGATCCTCTCGCTGAGTAATGGGAAGGAACTTCCCCAAAAATACCTCTGTGAACTGTGCCCAAGTCAAAGATACAGACCCAACTGGTCTGGCTAAACAGTAGTCCCTCCACCAAATCTTGGCAGCGCCAGATAATCGAAAAGTGGCGAAGTCAACTCCATTGGACTCCACTATGCCCATGTTCCGAAGAACCTCATGACAACTGTCCAAGTAATCCTGTGGGTCCTCTGATGGCGCACCAGTAAAAGTAGCAGTGAATAACTTGGTGAATCTGTCCAATATCCACAACGCATCTGCTGACATATCTTCTCCCTCAGCTACAGGTGCTGCAATACCTGGCTGTGCTACTCCGGCTGGCTGAGGTGCCAGAGTCTGAAACTGAGTGGCGACCTGCTCTGGTGTATGAATAATAGGAGTCTGGGTACCTCCCCAAGCCTGAGACCCGGCTGGAGCTGTAGGAAGAAGACCGGACTGAGCCACACTCTCCATAAGTCCTACCAGACGGACAAGAGCGTCCTGAAGCACTGGGGTAGCTATGAACCCCTCTGGGACCTGTGCTGGTCCAACTGGGACTGCCGGAACTGGGACCTCCTCGTCGGACTCGACCTGAGGGTCCTCCACTGGGGCTGCTGCTCTAGGCTGAGCCCTGCCCCGGCCTCGGCCTCTAGTACGGCCTCGTCCTCGACCTCGACCCCTCGTAGGAGCTGTAGCAGGAGTGTCGGGCTGCTGAGCGGAACCAAGGGAAGCACGCGTCCTCGCCATCTGCGAGAGAATAGAATAGAAACTCGATTAGTATACCAAAATATACTACGCACGACAGAGTATGAAAAGAAGAGGAGTATCCTAACTTAGCAGCCTCTGGGGGATAAATACAGACGTCTCCGTACCGATCCCTCAGACTCTACCAAGGTTGTCCGTGAGTTGTGAGACCTAAGCAACCTAGAGCTCTGATACCAACTTTTCACGACCCAAAATCCCAGCTTTCAGACCGTGACTGCGTCTAACGTTGAACCCGCTAGACAAGACAACGTGCACAACACTTTGAAATCTATAAAACAACGTAACAGTAATAAAGCCAATTAACTTTCCAACCTCTACTGGAATATCTCAATTTCCTTAACTTTAAACCTTTACCGAACATTTCCAATTCACTTAAAAAGTTTTTACAGCAGAAAAGTAATAATATTCCCAAAACGCACAATGAAATGATATAGGTGACAACATCGCAAATATCCCAAAACCGGGGTGTCATAATCTCACGCACTAGCTATAGGAAATACAGTATTGTCTTTAGAACTGAAAGAGAAGTAAGACAATAGGACACAATAGCAGAGGAGCCTCTAGGGTCCACGAACGCCAGTGGTATACCTTGAAGCTCAATGTGGACTGAAGGTGACTCCCTCAGAGTGGTCCACGGGGTCCGGGAGCGGGATCTGCACAACATAAAGAAGTGCAGTGTAGTATCAGTACAACCGACCCCATGTACTGAGTAAGTGCCGAGCCTAACCTCGGCCGAAGTAGTGGCGAGGCTAGACTTGACAATAACGATAACCTGTGCTATTCTACAGCAGGTAACCGGAAATAATACAAGGCAGAAGGTAAGCAGACAAGTAAGGGATACGGGAGCAGTAAAGGGGAACAAGTGAAATGAAGCACTCAAATTGACAGATAGAAGTAAACAAGGGAGGCATCTAATAAAATAGCCCACGAAGAAAGTATAAATATCAGAAAAGTAAACAATGGCACGGCATCACCCTTCGTGCTTTTACTCTCTTCCTCACAATGCAATGTAATCAAATATCATGGCACGGCATCACCCTTCGTGCTTTTACTCTCTTCCTCACAATGCAATGTACAATGTATCATGGCACGGCATTAACCTTCGTGCTTATAATCAATAAAATTCATGGCAGGACATTTACCTTCATGCTTATGTTCAATATGAATCATGGCACGGCATCACCCTTCGTGCTTTACACTCTTCCTCACTATGCAATGTAATCAAATATCATGGCACGGCATCACCCTTTGTGCTTTACACTCTTCCTCACCAAACAATAACAGATAAAATAGCAAGGAGTGCAGCATAGTGGAAATAAGCAGTTTCGAAACACCCAGCAAGGGGAAAAACATCAATTCAATAACTCAAGAAATGCCCGGGAAGGGTCTCACTNAACATGATAATCACTTAGCACGTAGCAAATAATACCTATTCCCTCACCAAAGTTAGGCAAGACACTTACCTTGGTCCAAAGTATAGCAATCAACCCTCTAAGACCGCCTTTCCTTTGTAATCCGACTCCGAAATAATGTTATCTATGCATAATTAATTCAATAATATCAATAAAGACTCAATAATATAATCACATAGCCTAGGTACTCATTTTCTAGCATTCTTCCAAAAATAACGAAATTCGACCCCGGGCCCACGTGGTCTAAACTCGAGGTTCGGACCAAAACCCGATCACCCATAACCCCACGAGTTCAATTATGTAATTAGTTTTAGGATCCAACCCCAAATTGAGAATGAATCATCCAATTTTCCCAAAAACCTACCACTACCCAAAAACCCAATTTCTACCTTAATTTTATGATTTTTTAGACCTAGTCTTCTAGTGATTAGTGATGGAAAATGGAAGAAAATGGAGTTAAATATACATACCTATGGAGCAATGGAGGAAGGGAAGCTTGAATTTCGCCTATGGGGGTTTGGGGAAGAAGGAAGGAGTGAAGGATGGGAGAAATCCCGAAATGGTTCTGTTTTTGGGTATTTTAATAACTGGGTAGAAATTACCCTTCGTGTTCGCGGGCGACTGGCCGCGTTCGCGAAGGGTCAGCTATCCTGACCTACGCGTTTGGGAGGACCAGGCCGCGTTCGCGTATGATTGACTCCACAGACCTTCGCGTTCGTGAAGAACAAAGTTGCCCAGCCCCCAGACCCCAGCCTAACTCTATGCGTTCGCACTCCTGGGGACGCGTTCGCGTAGAGACACTTCCCAGTGCTCCGCGTTCGCGTCTCCCTCTACGCGTTCGCGTAGATTAAAATCCCAGGACTCAACATTTACCCTTCGCGTTCGCGGGCCCTTGGCCGCGTTCGCGAAGGGTATCACACCGGAAAACTGAAGAAACACCAGATATTTCATGTTTTCACACCCCGTTAGCTACCCGAAACTCACCCGAGCCCTCAGGTCTCAAAACCAACAACACACACGTCTCCTAATACATCCTACGGACTTATTCAAGCTTTTAAATCATCGAAATATCATCAGAATCAACAGATTAAACCTCAAAACTCATAGAAATTTCTTAAAACTTCATAAAGCTTAACTTATCCGATTTTAATGCGAATCGCATCATTTCAAGTCCGTTTTACATCAAATTTCACAGATAAGTCACATAACATATAATAAACCTCTGTTCCGGGCTTCGAAACCCTAATACGGTCCCGGTAACACGGTTCCACATAATAGTTCATTTTCCAAATCCTTTATTATTTTCAGAAAACAATTTTCTTTAAAAATTCATTTCTCGGGCTTGGGACCTCGAAATTCGCTTCCGGGCATACGCCCAAGTCCCATATTTTCCTACAGACCCTCCGGGACCATCGCATCACGGGTCCGGGTCCGTTTACCAAAAATATTGACCAAAATCAACTTTATTCAATTATTCAATTCAAAGTTCCATTTTTATCAAATTTTCACATAGAATCTTCCCGGCAACATGCCCGGGCTGCGCACGCATATCGAGGTGAGATTAACGGAGGCTTTCGGGGCCTCGGAACACAGATTTATCTAGAATTACTTAGGATGACCTTTTGGGTCATCACATGTTCGTTAGCAGCAGTCACGGGATTTCGAGGTAGCTGTCCAGAGTCCACAGCTTCTCCATTTCCCTTCCTTATTATGTTTTTAGCTCTTGATTCAGAGACTTATATTATACTTTTAGCAGAGTTAGATTTAATTATTCTTAGATGCTCATGACTATTGACTCCAGTTCTGGGAGGATGTTTAGAGTTGTTAGGTTATTATTGGGGGCGTTAGACCTATATAAATTATTCTTTATTGAATTGCTGTTTATTTTGAATTATGACCTGTTAAATGAGAACAAGTGCATAGTAATGTGATGGTTGGATAACCTAGTTCCACGATAGGCGCCATCAAGGCCTGTTAGGATTTGGGGTCGTGACAGGAAGATATGTAAGTGTGGGGTTTTTAAGAAGTGACTTTTGGGTTATAGTAATTGCACATAAATAGAAAAATATTTAAAAAGTCAAAAATTAGAGAAATTTGATAAATATATTTCCTGATCTATAAGAGATATCTATATTAAAAATCATATATTTTTAAATATATTATAACGACCCGGCCGGTCGTTCCGAGAGTTACAGCTTCGTTTCTCCCATTTATGCTTTATATTTGTTGTTCAGCTTTATTATGTTGTGTCGCGTTGGTTGGCTCGGGTTCAGAGTGATTTTTGAGTTGAATGAGACACTTAGTATCTTAATTTGGATATTTAGCCAGAAAAGTCAACTGAAAGTTGACTTATGAGTAAACGATCTCGGATTAGGGTTTTTTATGGTTCAGATAGATGCATTAGGGGATTTGGACTTAGGAGTGTGTTCGGAATATAATTTGGAGGTCCATGGTAGAATTAGGATTGAATTGGCGAAATTGAAATTTGGCGATTTCCGGTCGGCAATGGAAAATTAGATATCGTGGTCGGAATGAAATTCCGAAAGTTGGATTAGGTTCGTAGTGCCATTTGTGACGTGTGTGAAAACTTTTATGTCATTCGGACATGGTTTGGTTGGTTTCGGCATCAGTTGTTTAAGCATGAAAATTATAGAAATTAGGGGTGAAAATTGGGTAAATTAGGGCTTGAAATTGGAGAGTTTAATTTGAGGAATTGAGGGGTCAAACGAGGTCGGATTTTGGTGAATTTGGTATGAATGGACTCGTGAGTGAAAGAGGTTTCTAGTTTGGTAATTTTTGTTGGATTCTGAGACGCAGACCCGGGGGTCGGGTTTGGCCAATTTCGGGATTTCTGGTTTAGTTTAAAATTAGCATATATTAATGATAATATACTAATTTTAGATAGATTCGGGGCGATTTGTGGCCGAGTCGAGCGGCAAGGGAACTGCGGATTAGTGTTTTGACTTAATTGAGGTAAGTAACGCTTCCAAACTTGGTTATGAGGGTTAGAAACCCTGAGCTACATGTTATTTGACTAGTATTGAGGTGCCGCACATGCCAAGTGACGGGTGTGCACCGTGAGAATTGTGGCTTGGTTCATCACATGGCACCGCTTAGTGATTATCTCTTATTGTTATCCGTGTTTTTATTACATGATTAAGCAAATATGCCGTAAATCATGCTAGATATTCTGTTAGGGCTTCACGTCGTTACTATTGGGACCCACGTGGTCGTTCTGGCTGTCATCTCATTAGCTTTATTGATATTATGTACTTCGTCTAAATCATGCATATCATATCATGTCTCAGTCTTAGCTATTATTGTTTGGCACATCATATTATTGTTTCAGACTAGTTTCATGTCATTGTGAGTCCGTGTGTGTGAGAATGGAGAGTGATGACGGAGTGAGGCTGAGAGCCAGATAATGAGCGACAGTTATGGGATCGAGCTGCACGTCGGAGCAGATATATTGATGATTATGATAGCGCTTGGGGTGTAGGAGCCCCTTCGGAGTTTGTAACACACCTTAGTGAGCGCAGATGATATTGAGGGATGGGTTTCCTGGGCATGGATTTGTCTACAGTATTATTTAGGGATGGATTTCCCTGGACATGGATTTGTCTGAAGTGTTGATACCTGAAGATGGATTTCTCCGCAGGGTTATACTTCTTTCTCGGTACCGAGTGACTTCATAGTTAGCATCGAGTATGTTTCGGGATGGATTTCCCTAGGCTGGATGGTCGTATGCGGTACCGAGTGGTTGTGCACTTGAGAGTGGGAGCACATGGTACATTTCATGCATATTGCGCATTGGCACTTAGAGACATGTTGAGATTATTATTGTTCCACTGTTCAGATTTGCATTTATTTTATGTCCCGTGCTGAACATGTAACGAGTCGGCCAGTCGTTTCGTGATATTAGCCCCGTTTCCTCTATTTCATCTTTGCCATATGTTATTTAACCTAGTTATGATGTGTGGGGTCAGTTGGTTCGGGTTCAGAGTGGTCATGGTGAGAATTGAGGCACTTAGTATCTTAAACTGGCTTAATAGTTGAAAGAGTCAAATGAGAGTCGACTTATAGGTAAACGACATCGGAATGTGGATTTTATAGCTCGGATAGCTTCATTAGGTGATTTGGGACTTGGGAGTGTGTTCAGAATGTGATTTTGAGGTCCGGAGTAGAATTAGCTTGAATTGGAGAAATTGAGTTTTTGGTTATTTCCGGTCGGCAGTGGAAAATTAGCTCTCGGGGTCGGAATGGGATTCCGGAAGTTGGAATAGGTTCGTAGGGTCATTTTGGATGTGTGTGCAAATATTCAGGTTAATCGGACATGTTTTGGATGGTTTCGGCATCTTTGGAGAAATTTGGGAAGTTTCAAAGTTCATAGGCTTGAATCCGAGGTGAATTTGGTGTTTTTGCATTGTTTTGGGTGTTTCGAAGGCTCGACTAAGTTTGAATGATGTTATGGGATGTGTTGGCATGTTTGGTTGAGGTACCGAGGACCTCCGGTGTGCTTCGGGAGGTTAACAGATCAATTTTGGATGTTGGGAATTTCAAATTTTTGCCGGTGTTCAGTTCTGGTTTTCTTCTATGCGATCGCAAGGGTAAGGATGCAATCGCATAGGTTGGTCCAAGGCAACATGATGTTTTTTCTATGCGACCGCGTTTGGGAGGCTGCGATCATGTGGGGTTATGGGGGTGTGTTCTATGCGATCGCATGTGAGGACTGTGCGATCGCATAGGGAGTGAGGCGCGTGTAGGGGCTGTGTGGTAGTTCTATGCGAACACGAGGGCTAGGGCTGCGATCGCGTAAGGGAAATTGGGCAGTTCTTCGCGAGCGCGTGGGGTTTCACGCGAACGCACTGAGGAAGGGCAGCTGGGCAGAATCTTTTAAACATAAAAAATGAGGGTTTAGTCCATAATTTCAAGAACCCATTAGAGAGCTCGGGATAAGGTGAAATTTGAAGGGATTTTCAGTGGAGATCTTGGGATAAGTATTCTTCAATCATATTTGGGTTAATTCCATGATTTAGTCTCGATTTTTATCATTTAATTTGAGGAATTAGAGTTAAAATTGGGGGAAAATGGGAGGAAAGTTTGAGAATTTCTTTTGATGATTTAAGTGGTCAATTGAGGTCGGATTTTGATGAATTTGATATGGGTAGACTCGTGAGGGAATAAGGATTCTAGTTTTATAATTTTTATCGAATTCCGAGACGTGGTCCTGGGGGTCGGGTTTGGCCAATTTCGGGATTTTGGGTTAATTTTGATAAATTTTGAATGGGTTTTGTTCCTTAGCATTCATTGATGGTATAAATCTGATTTTTGTAGATTTGGAGCACTCGGAGGCCGAGTCTAGAGGAAAAGGCACCGTGGGCTAGGGTTTTAGCCGGTTTTGAGGTAAGTAACGTTTCCAAACTTGGTTCCGAGGGTTCGAAACCCCGAACTATATGATATATGACTATAATTGAGGTGACGCACATGCCAAGTGACGGGCGTGGGGGAGTGCACCGTCTAGTAACTATTACGGATTTATACTCGCACTTCTATTAATGTGGTAAATGGTGAACATGTTAGAAATCACGTAAAGTACAGATGCTAAGACCCGAGTGGTTATTCATTACTGTCTCATTATTTGATTTCATATACTCAGTCCTGTCATAACATATTAATTCATGCCTCAGTCTCAGAGATTGTTAATTGTATATATATTTATCATTTTTCGGGTTGACTTATGCATCTGTGAGCCATGTGAGTGAGACTGGAGAGTAATGACTAAGTGAGGCCGAAAGCCTGTTATTGAGACAATTATGGGATCGGACTGCACACCACAGCGATACTCTAATCATGCCTTCGTTGGCTTGATATAGCGCTTAGGCCAATAGGGCCCCTCTGGAGTCTTTACACCCCCACTGAGCGCATTGATATTGATGGATGGATCTTACCTAAACATGGACCTTGTCCGTAGTTGATGATATGTGAGGGATGGATCGTCCCTAGACATGGATCTTGTCCGAGTGTTGTGTTCCAGAGATGGATCTTCTCCATGGGGCTGGATTGGCCTTTTCCTCAGTACCGAGTGACTACGGTCACCGATGACTATGTATATTTCGGGATGGACCTTCCCTGGGCCTGAAAGCCATATACGGTACTGAGTGGACTACTGAGTGGGTTTTGAGCACTATGTGCATTTCTACACAAGTTTCATATATTTATATGATGGCATGTAGAGTATACTGGGCATACTTAACATATGTTGTTTATTTTCTGATAAATTGTTAGCATGTCTAATTTCTGTACGTTGTCTATAGTAAATTCTGAGGTTTAGTCCGTCACTACCTCTCATCTGTTTAAGCAGAAGGATTTGAATTTGCATCAGCGGAGATGCTTGGAGCTTCTCAAGGACTATGATGTCACTATTTTATACCATCCGGGGAAGGAAAATGTAGTGGCCGATGCCTTGAGTCGCAGAGTAGAGAGTTTGGGGTGTCTAGCATATCTTCCAGCAGTAGAGAGACCATTGGCACTTGATGTCCATGCCTTAGCGGGCCAATTTGTGAGGTTTGATCTATCGGAGCCCCGAAAGGGTATTGGCTTGCGTAGCCTCCAGATGTTCTCTTTTTGACCGTATCAGAGAGCGTCAATATGATGACCCACACTTTCTCGTTCTTCAGGTTAGGGTTCGGCGAAGTGATGCCAGGGATGTAGTTATTGGTAATGATGGTGTGATAAGGATGATGGGGGATATATGTGCCTAATGTAGATGGGCTTTGGGAGTTGATTCTTGAGGAGGCCCACAGTTTGCGATATTCCATCCATCCGGGTGCCACGAAGATGTATCAGGATTTGAGACAGCATTGTCGGTGGAGGCGGATGAAAAAGAATATTGTTGGAGCTGTAGCTCGGTGTCTCAACTGCTAGCAGGTCAAGCATGATAACCAGAGAACCAGTGGTTTTGCATCAGAGGTTGGAGATTCCGGTGTGGAAGTGGGAGCGGATCACCATGGACTTTGTAGTTGGGCTCCCATGGACTTCGAGGAAGCTCGATGCTATTTGGGTTATTGTGGATCGGCTGACTAAGTCCGCGCACTTCATTCCTATTGGTACTACTTATACTTTAGAGCGATTAGTAGAGATTTATTTCCGGGAGATTGTCCGATTGCATGGTGTTCCAGTTTCCATCATTTCTGATAGAGGTACTCAGTTCATCGCTGTTTTGGAGGGTCGTGCAGAGAGAGTTGGGTACTCAGGTTGAGTTTAGCACAACTTTTCATCCTCAGACGGCGGGCAGTCCAAGCGCAGTATTGAGATACTAGAGGACATGTGTTCGCGCTTGTGTTATTGATTTTGGGGGTTTATGGGACCAGTTTCTGCCACTCGCGTAGTTTGCATATAATAATAGTTATTAGTCAAGTATTCAGATGGCTCCATATGAGGCTTTGTATGGGTGGAGGTGTAGAATGCCGATTGATTGGTTTGAGTCGGGTGAGGCTAGACTCTTGGGCACAGATTTAGTACAGGATGCTTTAGATAAGGTGACGTTGATTCAGGAGCGGCTTCGCACAATGAAGTCTAGGCAGAAGAGCTATGGGAACCGGAAGGTCCGGGATGTATCATTCATGGCCAGGGATAAGGTTTTGTTGAAGGTATCGCCCGTGAAGGGTGTTATGCGGTTTGGGAAGAGGGGTAAGTTGAGTCCCCGGTTCATTGGGCCATTTGAGGTGCTTCAGAGGGTTGGGGAGGTGGCTTATAGACTTGCTTTGCCACCCAGCTTATCGAGTGTTCATCAAGTATTTCACGTTTCCATGATTCGGAAGTATGTTGGTGACACGTCTCATATTTTGGACTTCATCTCGGTTCAGCTAGAGGGTGATATGACTTATGAGGTGGAGCCAGAAGCTATTTTGGGTCGTCAGGTCAGAAGGTTGAGGTCTAAGGATATAACTTCAGTTAAGGTGCAGTGGAGAGGGAAGCCGGTGGAGGAGGTCACCTGGGAGTCCGAGCAGGAGATACGGAGCATTTATCCTCACTTATTTGAGACTTCAGGTATGTTTCTAGACCCGTTCGAGGACGAATGTTTGTTTAAGAGGGGGAGAATGCAACGACCCGAATGGTCATTCCGAGAAGTTTAGCCCTGTTTCCCCTATTTCTTCTTTATTATGTGTTGTTCATCTCTTTCATGTTGTGTTAGGATGGTTAGCTCGGGTGCGGAGCGGTTATGGTGAGAAATGAGACACTCAGTCTCTTAAGTTAGTTGAATAGTTGGAAAAGTCATCAAAAGTTGACTTATAGGTATATGATTTCGGAATGTGGTTTTTATGGTTCGGATAGCTTCTTCAGGTGATTTGGGACTTAGGGGTATGTTTAGAATGTTATTAGGAGGTCCGTAGTAGAATTAGACTTGAATTGGCGAAATTGGATTTTTGGCGATTTTCGGTCGACAGTGGAAAATTAGCTATCGGGATCGGAATGGAATTCAGGAAGGTTGAATAGGTTCGTAGTGTCAATTGGGATGTGTGTGCAAAATTTTAGCTCTTTCGGACGTGGTTTGGTTGGTTTCGGCATCGTTTGCGAATTTCAGATGTTTAGAAATCCTTAGGCTTGAATTTCGTGTAAATTTCATGTTTTGATGTTGTTTTGGGTGTTCCAAGGGTTCGACTATGTTCGGGTGATGTTATAAGAGGTGTTGGTATTTTTGGTTGAGGACCCGAGGGGCTCGGGATGATTTTGGATGGCCATCCGAGAGTTTGGAACTTGGAAAATCTGTTGTATGCTGTTGTTCTGGTGTTCCGCACCTGAGGAAGGGTGATCGCAGGTGCGGTGACCGCAGATGCGCTTTGGTCATCGCAAGTGCGGAGGTTGGTTGGCTGGGGTTGCATCAGATGCGGAAGGGGGACTTTAAGTGAAGTCCGCAGATGCGGAACCTTGGTCGCGGGTGCGGGGGCCGTAGATGTCGTATTTGGACTGCAGATGCGGAACCCCTGGGTAGAACATATAAATTCTTGCCTTCGCGAATTTTAGCAATTTTCATCATCTTTTTCATACGGGTTGGAGCGTTTGGGAGCAATTTGAAGAGGGAATCAAACGGATTTTCGTGGAGGTAAGTTTCTCGGACCTAAACCTCGATTCTATGGTGGTTTTTAACTGATTTTTGATGTAATTTGATTAATTTCGCGTGCGCTTTGTTCCTTTAACGTATATTGATGGTGTGAATCTGATTTTGAATAGATTCGGGGCGATTTAAGGCCGAGTAGAGTGGTAAAGGCATCGTTGAGTAGAGTTTCATCCGGCTTGAGGTAAGTAATGATTGTAAATCTTGTCCCGAGGGTATGAAACCCCATTTTTCACATTGTATCACTACTTTAGAGTGGCACACATGTTAGATGATGAGTGTGTGGCATACACCGTTGGGGATTGTGACTTGCTTCGTCCCTTAGCGACTATTAAGTTGCGCATTTGACTAGTAATAATATGATATTTTGTGTTTTAGAGATTATTACGATATTTTGGGCTGAATGGCGTATTTGGGGATCGTGCTAAGTTGTTTCGACCCTTAGGGGATTTTTATTTTCATTTCCTCACTATGTTGATTTATGAATTTTTACTCAGTCATGCTATGTTTAATTGATTTTGAAACTCAGTCTTATTTACTCTATTTGATGCATACAATGATATTTTGGACTAACCACCCTGTTTTACTGATAGTCCGGGTGGATTGAGAGGTTTCTGACTGAGTGAGGCCGAGGGATTGTGTTGTGAGGATATTATGGTATCGGGCTGAGCGCCGCAACATGTTGCACTGTTTTATGATACTTGAGACGCTGAGGGCCTGGTTGATTATGCCACGAGATGGCTTGTTATAGCGCTTGGGCTGTAGGAGCCCCTCCGGAGTTTGTACACCCCTAGTGAGCGCAGGTACCTACTGAGTGCGAGTGCCGAGTGCCGAGTGCCGAGTGATTCAGAGGCATGAGTGGCTGTAAGATTGCCCGAGGGGCAGATTATGAGAGATTGTGAGGTGTGCTGAGTGACTGATTTTGAGTGATGTTATAACCGAGGGGCGATTTATGATACATGTTTTGGCGAGAGACTATTTATGTTTTTTATCATCTTTACAAAACACTTCTTGAAATTTTATTGAACCGGTTGGAAAATATATTCTCCAATGATTTTTACTGAAATCGACTTTTAAGCGTGATGATTTGACATATATATACTGTTGGAAGGAAAGGTTGTTTTACTGTGAATTACGACGTGTATTTATGTGTTTCTTACTGCTCAGACCTTATTTACTTTTATTACTTACTGAGTTGGCGTACTTACATTACTCCCTGCACCTTGTGTGCAGACCCAGGTGCTAGGGCGGAGTAAGAGATGATTACCTGTCTCAGAGATTCACGGAGATTAGCGAGGTAGCTGCACGCGTCGCAGCCTTGCCTTCTCCTTCTTACTGTTATAGTGTTTATTTTTCCCAGGCTTGTATTTTTCTTTAGATGCTCATGACTAGTGACTCCGGGATTTTGGGATGTACTTAATGTTTAGCATATTGTGCTTGTTATTGAAATGCTTAACAGAATGTTATGAAAACATCGGTTTAGAAATTATTTATGCGAAAGGTTTCCTTATGTTATAAGTGTTAAATTGGCTAGCCAAGTTTCACGGTAGGTGTCATCACGGCCAAGGTTGTTTAGGGGTCGTGACAGTTAATTGTTGAGGTTTAGTCCGTCACTACCTCGCAACCCATAGTTTGGGCTTGTTACTTATTGAGTTGGTGTACTCACGTTACCCCCTGCACCTTGTGTGCAGATCTAGGTACTTCAGATCCCGATAGCGGTTGCTGACCATTTCGGTGCAGAGCTTCAGTCGGAGATTGCGAGGTACCTGTCTGGCGATCGCAGCCTCGTCTTCTCCTTCCTTATCTTCACTTTAGCATATTTTTATTATTCCAGACAATTGTTGTCTTTCTATATTTCAGAGTTTGTAGTTGTGTCGGCTCGTGACTTAGTGACACCCGGTGTTGGGATTTTAATTTCAGTATTTTGGTTTGAATTTAACTATTTTAATTATAAATTCTGTGGGAAAAAGAGTATTATTATTTAACTAGTTTTATGAAAATCGAAATGTTTGGAACTGTGAGGCTTGCCTAGTTCCACGATAGGTGCCCTCACGATCGGGATGGTTTAGGGTCGTGACATATATATGTGTGTGTGTGTGTGATTTTTAATATAGCATAACATTTGTGTAGCTATAAAATATTTAAAACCTATGATCCTAAATATGTCATAATATTTGGTGGATTAAAAGTTTTTCATTAAAGTAAACTGGGAAGCAAAAGTAAATTATTTTCAAATTATATAAATGTTTAATTCTTTTTTAAATTGTCATATAAATTGAAACATATGGATTTATACAATAAATTAAAGATGTAATATGATCCAGATGTATCCCTTTATATATCTATATATATATATCTATATATATATATATATATATATATATATATAATAAAAGTATGAATAATTAGTTTAAGTGTTGAACGACTAAAATATTCCTGAAAGATTGATCGACTTTTATGATCTTAAATATTTATATATGTTAAGAATATAATTATAAATCATTTAAGTGTGGATTACTTTTCCATCTAAACTACACATACCCCGAACCTATAAAGTTGATTTTGGGTCAAATTCTTTTTTGGACTCTATAAGTTTGGACTCTACTCCTCACCTCCTACTTCTTCCTTGACAACACTATAGAATTGTACTCTTCCACAAACATATTTAATTGTTTTCCTTTTTTGTAGTTGAGGCGTGGGAATTTGAGTCATATTTGGAGAAGGGATAAATAGGTTTAATTGATTTAGGAATCTTAAATCTTTACAAAGCTACTATAAAAGGATAATCAGTACTATACACTACTGACATTTACGACATTTTAAACTAAGTGGAAAATTATTATTACTCTTCAATGTCTTAACTCATCATATACATATAAAGTTAAAATATATTTTATGTTTCTAAATATTAAGTTACTATCTACTTAAATAAGGAAATATTTAATAGCCAAAATTGTTTTTATTTTAAAGTCCTAAATAATATAAAAATAATTAAATGACAATATTTTTCAATGTAAAATCTTATTGTATAAAATAATGATCTAGGGGTTTATATGAATTCTTGTTGTTTACATAATGAAAATTGATCATAGATATATCATAATGTGATGGTTATAATAATACGGATGAGAGTTTACTTTTATTCTATTATTTATTTAAGTATAAGTAATAGATTCCTTTACAAATTTCTCAAAGTAGGCCAATGAATGTTGGATTAAGTTTTTTAAAAAGAGTTCATCCGAGTCTTCTATATATCAAAGTTTAAAGAATATTTAATGATTGGTTTAATTTCACAAACAGAAGTTCTTATGCCATGAGTTTGTCTCCAACTTCAAGAATTACGATCAATTTATATTCACATGAAAACAAAATTGCCGCAAGATATTAATATCAATGTATTGTGTATGGTGCTTGCTCAGAAACAATTTTGGAAAAAACATAATAAACAAATATTGGATTGGTTCTGTGACGGAAAAGTTACATTAAAATATTCATATAGAATGTGAAAATCTACTGAACCTTTCAAAACAAATAGGATGTGTACAAAATATAAGGTATTGATTTTATGACATTCTTGAAGAAAGTGTATATCATTTTAAAAATATTGGATTTATGAATTTACGCTTCTTGTATCTATCGTTTTTATATTTACCTTATTATAAATAATAGATAATTATTTTTTATTAAATAATATTTATATTATTATTTTAAAGGTATTCTATCTTTTGTTGAGGGGGACGTATGTTATTTTTAGAACATTGGATTATTTTTTACGGTACATATTTACATTAGTGATCATCAAAAAAATATAAAAAATTATTTTAAATCAAGTAACGTGAATAGATTATCCTTACTTCTTCGTAAGTTTGGATTAAAAAAGTGTGAACTCGATAATAGTTATTATGCTAGGTGATAGTAGAGAAGAAAAGAAATTCTAGGTAATCAATAGAATCTGTCGAACTTGAACTAACCGAGAACGAAAAAGAAAGAAAAAAGAGTAGGTCAAAAGTTTTTTTTTTGTTGAGCAAACAGGAAATATATATATATATATTAATAACTAAAGAGAGTTAAGTACATAAGTCTCATAAGTTGTGTCATGAAGGTCACATTTGTTCCCTAAGCTTGTCAAAAGTTTGCAAGCTTCAAAAGATAGTAGTTTTTTATCCGTTGCAAGTTCTAGTATTTCCTTTTCCAAAACACATATCACATCACTTGGGGGGATAACAAAAATTTACTTCTTTCCCCTATAGCCAGCAGTACTTCTAGCTTCTCCAAAAACTTCACTTCCCAGTTTGAGGCACATTCTTGCTAGTTCATGAGCTGTCTTATTCCCCTGCCTGAAGGTGTGCTGCATGATAACCTTCTGCTGGTGCATTAACCACCTGGAATCATTCACAAGCTTATTAAATAAATTATTACCTTCATGTATGGCCTGGATTACCTCCGTGCAGTCTGTCTCTATTTCAAGTGGGAAAAGTTCCCATTTTGTTGCTGTTCTGAAACCTTCTCTTAGGTCTTTCAATTCTGCTGCTAGTGAAGCATTTGCATGAGTCGATTTTGTAAAACCAACTATCCAGTTACCATTGGCATTCCTGATAACACCACCTAAGCCACAACTTTGGTTATGATTTTTGAAATTGGCATCAACATTTAGTTTGTACCAGTCCTTTGGAGGTTTGTTCCAACTGATTTTAATGTGTAGTATTGGAGAGTTTATAGTGTATTTATCAGTGAGTAATTTGAATTCTAAAGCTTTCTGAATAGGGATTGGTAGTGTTATTATGGTTGTTATTATTTCTATTAATCCAAATTTCTAAATAATAAATGGAAAATAGGAGTACCAGTTAAAGAGAGTGTTGTTAAGAGGATAGTTGAGGTCTCTTACTTGAGCGAGCCGATGTTTATCAGTTAAGTTTGAGTGGTTATCCAAATCAACGCAGTCCCAGATTTTTTTGATGGCTTGACATTCTAGAAAAATATGTGTTTATGGATTCTTGAATGGGACTTTTGTAGGTGGGACAGGAAGGGTCAATGTTAAGACCAATATGTGAAAGGCATTTTCTACACGGGATACGATCATGAAGACATTGTCATAGAAAATATTTTATTTTATTAGGGCAGCCTAATTTTCAAATCCACTCAAAATCTATATCAATGTTTTGAGGTGTTTCTAATAGTATATAGCAAGACCTAGTAGTGAACACACCTTTCACGTTAAGAGGCCAAATAGGTATGTCATTGGAGGGGCCTTTTAGTCGAATTTTGGTCCTTGTTATGTTTGATAAAAGATCCGGGGGAAGATGAAAAGATAGGCCATCCAAATTTCAATTGCAACCATCAAAGATATTCCTAATTTTTGTTACCATGTCCCTAGTGATTGGAGGACCTATCAAGTTAATCCTTAGATTACCAATATTGGGAATCCAGTTTGTTTCCCAAATATTGAGATTGGATTGGAGGTGAGGGGACCAAATTATGCCCTTTGAGAAAATTTCCCAACATTTGCATATACTCTTCCAAACAAAAGAACACCTAGTGCGTATGTTACTAGTGCAATAGTAAGAAATGATAAGTTTGGCCCAAAGGATTGTGGTATTTGTAAGGAGTCGCCAACTTAAGCTTGCTATGGTGAAAAGATTTTTATTCCTAACATTATGGATAACTAAGCCCCATTCGGTTTAGGTTGACATAGTTTTGACCAGTTAACTAGATGAATTTTTTTTTTCCTGTTGAGCTTCCCCAAATAAAGTCCCTTCGCACTTTGTCAATTTCTTTTAGGGTTTGCTTTGGGAGAAGGGTGTACTGCATGTAGTGGTTAGGTATGGAGTTTAAGCAAGCTATTGAAAGGGTTGTTCTCCCTGCTAGGTTAAAGAATTTCATTTTTCAGGAGGCCAGTTTGGATATCATCTTATCGATTAGAAACTGATAGTTTCTAGACCTTGGACTATGGGTTAGAATAGGAAAACCTAGGTAGGTGCCAAAATTGGTACTCTCTTTTATACCAAGCCTAGTGGTAATGTCTTTAATGAGAGTATTATTACAATTTTGGGAGAGGATTATTTTTGATTTTGTAGTATTTATACATTGACCTGAAAGGGAAAAGAATTGGTCCAGGTCGTATTTTATGGATTGCCCTGATTTGTAATTTGCTTTGGCCATTAGGGTAAGGTCGTCTGCAAAAAGTAAATGAGATATTTTGGGCATTTATTCCCTAGAGATATGGGATCCCATTTCTTTGTATCCACTTGGTTTTCAATGTATCTAGTGAGCATTTCCAAGCAAAGAATAAATATATAGGGGGAGATCGGGTCTCCTTGTCTTATTCCCCTACTTGGTTCAAAATAATTTATGACAGATCCATTTACTTAAATTGCTATACTACTAGTTGAGATGCAGATTAGAAGCAATTTAGAAAATTTGGGAGGAAAATTGAAGTAATCAAGAGTGTGGTGAACGAACGACCATTCTAATCGATCAAAGGCCTTTTCGAGATCTATTTTGAGAATCATGTGGCCCTTCTTTCCTTTTAATTTATTAAACTTAGAAAGCAGTTCCTAGATGATGATGGCATTATCATACGCTCTTCTATTTTTTATGAAGCTAGCCTGATATGAGATTATCAGTTGATCAAGAAAAGGTTTAAGCCGATTGGCAAGGATCTTAGTAATTATTTTGTAGAAAGTATTGCATAAGCCAATAGGCCTAAAGTTGTTGATGTTGTTTGCATTATGTATTTTAGGAATAAGGCAGAGAGTGTTTTGTTGATTTCAGGGGGGATTACTTGGGTGTTGAAAATGTTATGGAAAAGGCTCCTAACTGATTCACCTTTGTGATTCCAATATTTTTGGAAGAAAAAGGGATGGAGACTATCCGGACTAGGAGATTTAAAGGGTTTAAACAAATATATATCTCTTTTAATTTCTGAATCTAGGAGGGGAGAATCTAGAGTCCCTAGGTTAATATTGTTACGAGTAAAATGGTGACCAAGGGGGTTAGCCCAATTAGTTTGAGAGTGAGAGGTGGTAAAGGTGGAGGTAAAGTGACTTTGAACATGTGACATGATCAGATTATGATCATTAATCTAATTACCAGCATCATCTTTGAAGTAAATTATTTTATTTCTTCTTTTCCTGTTGGTGGCTGAGACATGAAAGAATTTAGTATTGGTGTCTCATTCATTTAGCCACAGGACTCTGGAACTTAATTTCCAATAATCCTCCTCAATTCTTAGAATGTCATTGTATTCATTTTTAAGATCTAATTCTAAATTGCGAAGGAAAGTACTTGTAGTATATCTAGGGGTATTTTGGAGACCTTGGAGTCTAGTTAGGAAAAAGTTCAATCCACTCTTCATTGTCATATACTTTATCTAACCTTCCCAAAATAAGACCCTTTTTATTATGTCTGTTATTAGTCCAAGTATATTTACTACCTTTAAACCCTAGATCAAGTAAGTTGCAATTATTGAGTTTAGACCATATGAACCTAGCTTTACTGTCTTTGATAGGTCTACCACCATATGTTTCACTAGATGCTAAGACATCATTAAAGTCACCATATACTAGCCAGAGCCCTTTATAGGAGTTACTTTTATTTTCTAGGTGTTCCCACATAATATTTCTATTGTAAACACAAGTACTAGCATATATTGAAGTAAAAAGACAGGGTTTACGTATAGAAAGTACCTCTATGGTTGCATGAATTTCCTGATTTCTACGAACTACATTCCGAACATTAATTATCTCATCCTTCCACATCATAATCATGCCTCCGGATTGACCCTCCGAAGGAACATCAATCATCTCCGTGAACCCAAAGTCCTTAAGCAAATTTGCATGGTTGACCATTCTAGTTTCCAACAATGTCACCATGCAGGGCCTACGGGTGTCAAGCATCTCCCTAAAGTTTATCCTAAAATTTTCATTGTTCCCTCCCCTTATGTTCCAAATTATGAAGTTTGTTGGACGATTCATCGCAAGGTTAATTTCTGGATTTACCCTCTCCCCATTCTCTCGTATCCCCCCCCCCCCACTAGGACAGGATTCCTTCTCATGGATGGAACCAGGATCATCGCCTTGTTGCCCACTGTTGGATCGTAGGGTGGACGGATGTCCATCGAGCACTTGTAAAGGCCTAGTGGGCAGCTGAATACATGCCTTTTCTCGTTCCTCTTCGTGAAGAGAAAGATTTTTATTCCGTCTAGGTTTGAGATTTCTAGGACCTGCCCTAAGTTTAGGTTTAGAGGGACATCGTCCTCCTCCATTTCTGCCTCTACTGGACCGCGTATTGGGTCTGCTTGGTGGTGTTGTGGAGATACTGGTGGGGGACATGTGGTTGTGGAATCTCCTGGTTCACCTGGTTGGTGTCCCAAGGAAGAAAAATTGGGTTGAGTTGTGTGTACATCTCCGTGGGAAAGAAGGGTAGGTCCAATGGAGCATTTTGAGGGTGTATGGGGTTGAACTGGGGTGGCATGCCCCATTTTTCTCTCATTACTTGGGCCATTTGAGGGTTTATGGATGGGGTCATCGGATGAATGATGTTGTTGAGACATACTTGATGTAGATAATTGTTCATGTAATCTCATTCCCTCCGTTATGAGTTGAGCTAGATATTGGGTGTTGTGTAGGATCACTATAGCTTCCTGGCCGTTGATTGGCACTGTAAAAGATATTGCATGGCCCATGAGCCATAGTTCCATCCAACTGGAGGGCTGGTAATCTTGAGGCTGAGGTGGTTGAGCATAAATTATTTGAGGATGATCTTGTGGGTGTAGGGGTGGGATGGTTTTCATGTTGAGAGGTTTGTGTTGTCGTAGGATCTGGATTAAACTGTCTCCTTCGTAGGGTTGAAGGAATCCTTGGCATTGTGGATAGGGTACGAAGTATTTAATGAACTGGGAGTAGGCGTGGGAGTGTTGTTAATGAAGGGGGGGGAGCGAATTGGTGGAAGAATCAATGATTGATTTTTCCAAGTTTGTGTCTTTTAGTTACTCAAGTTCTCGATTTATAGGAGAATCGATTACTTCTTTTTGGTTTTATAAAAGTATGGCTTCCATGTTCTATTTCCATTGCCATTTGGCCAACATGCGGAGAAGTGTTGGATTTACTAAATTCTGTGGAAGGATTTCGGAGAAATCCTTCGGCTAACTCTAGATTATGGAAAGATGTTTGTATTAGGGATGGTTTTAGGGTAGTAGAGGTATAATTATTAGTAGGGATAATAGTGTCCATTGGAGGACTATTTTGCATGGCATTATTAGTATCTAAAATATTTGTGTTATTGGGTGCCACGTTAGAATCACTCATACAAGTGTCTTCTCCTCCCAAAGCCAAGTCATCATTTAAGAGAATAAATTTATTTTTACAAGGAAAAATAGTATTGGTTAAAGTGGTTTTGGGGGAAACCGTTTGCTTGTTGTGCAAGTAGTGGATTTTGTCTAGGTTAGTGGTTTGATCATTGGTAATGATTGGTTGAGTAGTAGCTTTTTAGGTAAGATTAGGGGTGGAATGCTTTTTAGATTTATATTGAAAAGTTTGAGTATTCAAATACTTACCTGTATTAGCATCGAACAATTTAACTGACATACCTGGACCATTATTTCTTTTTGCTTGGGTATTGATAGGTTGAGGAGGAATTTTTCTACCTTGATTTCTTTTCTTGTTGAAAGAAATTGTTATCCATTCTACCTCAGTGATTTCCTTTTCAACTGTATGTTGATGTTCTTGCTCTGCATGGAGTGCATCTTTACCATGTACAATTATATAGTTGCATTGTCTCGTAGTGTGACTAAATCTACCACATTTCTTGCAAAGGAAATCCTCCCCTTCATAATGAATATATTGCTTGTGTTGTCCCACAAATAGGTAGGGTTGGACTGGGATCTCTAGAAGGATTTGAACACAAATCCTTGCATATCGACCTCTTAAGGTTGTTGATGTGCATATGTCTATTTTAAGTAGGTGTCCTATTGCATTTCCTATTTTTTTTAGGATTTTTCCATCATATAATTTTGTCGGCAGTTGAGGGAGCCTAACCCATACGGCAGAGGTGGTTAGTTTTTTATTTTTTGCCACAAATTTTGGTTTCCATTTGGAAATGGACAAAAAATGACCATTTATGAACTATGGACCTTGATGGATAGCCTTATCCATGTTTTCCTTCTTTTTAAACTTGATGATGTAGTAGTCTTCCCCAAGGTCAATTAGAGAAAAATCTTCCGTTGGATTCCATAGATCTTGAATTTTTCTCTTTAGGTAATGATGTAGCATACGTTTGCCTACTAGTTTGATTATGATGGAATTTTTTCATGGCTCATAGATACGATGTCTATCTTCAGCGGAGAGGGAAACTTGTATAATACCATTTGTGATTTTTTCTGGATCATGCACTAACTCCCTTTCTTCCAATGATTTTGTTGTGTAACTCATACCTTCCTGTTCTATTGTTGATGTAAATTCCATTAAATTTGACTCCAACAGTTTGTCTATGAAGGACAGAAATTTTTCCAAATTATTTTGCAACTGGTTGTGATGATCTATATCGGGTGGTTTTGAAGGGATCATATTATGATTCTCAGGGCATTGAAAGTTCATCTGGTAATTGTTAGAAGTTGAAAATGTCTGAAAGTAAATTTTAGTGAGATGTTAATTACTCCTATAGGAGTATGAATGATGTCATTCATAGGTTAACTACAAGCTAACATTGTTGATATATTATAGGCCAAAAGCTTCTGGGCTTTCCTGCAGTACGATCGAAAATAAAAAGCTAAGTTTTCAGGTTCAATCTGCCAAATTATATCATATGTTCACAAAAGTCTTCTTTGCCCAAATTGTTCATATAAATAAGTAATAAGTACCAATCATAACGAAAAGTTCATGGTATAAATTAGTTAAAAGAATTTCGTCTTTGATATCTTCATAAGCTATAAGAAATCAACTTTTTTTTGTACAAGAATTACTCGCATCTATCATTACACTTCTAATATTTATTAATATCTTATTTTGTTTTTTTATTTATTTTCCGTTTTTCTCTTATCAATTAGGGTTATACGTGCAAGGCATGTACAAGAGATAAATATTTTAAAATGAGACAATTAGCTCTTTGTAATATGAAAAGTTTGCACAAATATTAGTTGAATAATACTTTCATTTATAATATAATGGCGTTAACAACTTTTTTGGATGGTCGTTACCCATTGTATTGTATCGTATTGTTACTTTAAATACGATGTTTATTTTATTTGTTACTTAAATTTTATTGTATCGTATCGTTAAATCCGTCGTTACATAACGACGAAATGTGCCACTTTATGTAACGACCAATTTGGTGTGGTTGTGTCGTTATCTTGTCTTTTTATCTCATCTCATCCTTCACTATTATTAAATAATTTTATTTTATCATTTACACTACCTTTTTATATATTAAATTTATTTCGTATCATAATTTTTATTTTTATAATATTGCAAAATTTATTCTTCATATTACTGGTGCATGATATCATGAAACAACGAAAAACGATATAATCTATCCAAACATTATTTTCATCAAACGATACAGTACAATACAATACAATACAATACGATACAATACATTATGAAACGATGTGAAACAATCATCCAAACAAGGGCTAAGTGTTTAGTTTTAAAAAACGCAAGTCATATTTATAACTAAGTACAAGCATGGCTCAGCAACATTAGTGGCTTAGCCTAAACAAAATATTTTAAGATATTTTCTATTTGAAGCCTTTTTTTCTTGCTTTTTGAGATATAAAGTTATTAATAAATTTTCTATATCGATTATTTAACAATTCTTTTCTAACTCGTACGAGTGAGAGACTATCTGATAGGATTTTGTCTCAGATTGCTAGTGGTCATTGTTGTGTTCGCACTACACTTCCGTTTTGATAATGCCGGACCTTATTTATTGGTTATTATTTTTGCTTTCCAAATATTTACTAGTTCTTATGATGTTGTTATTATTTCTATGGTTTTTGTTGATGGTACTGATATATTGTCTCTTTTTGTCTTCTTGAGCTGAGAGTCTATCCAAAACAACCTCTCTACTCCCTTGGGGTAGAGGTAAGGTCTGCGTACACACTACCCTCCCCATAACTCACATGTGGAAATTTACTGAGTTGTTTCTGTTGTTGTTTATTTTTAATAATTCTTTATCTATTAATAATATAGCCAAAAATTTATCAAGGTGCCCTCCTTCAGATTCTATCAATTATCATATCTCTCTCTCTCTAGAGTTTTGAAAGAACAGATTCATATTTTCTAGTTGACATACTGATGGTAGGCTAGAAACTCATGTCTTAATCATAATTTGCACTCTAATCACTGTATTTTACTTGTGGATGAGCCTAAATAATAGGGATTTAAGTTTATTACATGTTTTACGCCTAGCAGGAAATGATCCCGAGCTATTAAGATAATTTGGAGCTAATTTGAATAAGTTTGAGCTTTGAAGTTTGAGTAAAAGCTCAAAATTTTTAGCTGAGATCACGTTTGAGGGTCGGGAGCGAAGTCTGGATATCAATAAAGGATGAAAAAAATTTACTCTATATAAAGTGCACAACCACGTCGCATGGGGCGGCGTGGCAGTGATTTTGGTGCTATTGTCTGTCATAAACCGCTCTCTAAATATTTCCACTACCACATCACACGGTGCGACGCGACGCGCTTGTGCAAAATGCTTAGAGTATTTTCCTGTTTCGTCTTGGAAAGGGTAGTTTCATCAGGGCATGTTCCTACATGGTATAAAATTACCAAAAATGTGATTTTTAGAAAACTTTTGACCTTAGAATCTTTTGGAGAGCATTGGGGGCTACAAGACTCATGATTTCATCATCTTTCCATCGATCCAATGCGTGAGTTTGAATTTTAACGTTGGATTGATGTTTTCTTACCCCTTAACTATATTTGTGATGAATTCCTCCATGATTAAGATCTGGGAACATCTTGTCTTATTAAAAAACTTATTGATATTTAGTTATGTCTTCTACTAGTTATTTAGTTTGTTGGAATAAATTATATGCAAGAACTAGTCAACCACAAAGTTAGGTAACAAGCCGCAATATTAGGCAACAAAACAACAGTCCTGATTTCTAGCAACACACTTGTAGGTTTTTTGGAATATAATCAGTTCTGATTTGTATAAATGGGCTTCAGGTTGACAAAAGAAAGACAGAGAGGATAGAAGATATTTCTTATGTATTCATAATTCTAGAACCAAGAGTTGACTGAATTTCGGTCTCTATTTTTAATGCTATCTCTTCTTATCTTCTTTCCTTCTTTGAAACTTAAAATTTGTGTGAATGTCTTTCCTCTTTGGAAACTCTATAGTAAGAAGATCACTTTTGGTATCAGAGCAAATAGATCATGCTTTTGGATGGTGCAAACAAAGTCCGGGTACAAAGCAACATGTGAACAACTTTCTGAATTGTACATACATCGATGTTCAATGCAGCAACCAGTCCCTGCAGTGGCCAGCAATGACGAGGCTCCATCTTCATATCTACGTGAGCTAGTTGTAAAGCTTACATATGACATGGTTGTTGTCCTTAATTGGATAAAAAATCAAACAACCATGCCTCCAAGAGAAGGAGAGAATGTCAATTCCCCTTCCAGGGAAGTGGTCGGCACCCTGGGAAGGCGAGAACTTGGAGACGTTAATGATGGAGATGCTAGTAATTCTAGTACAGACACAACCACCTTAGTCCTAGAAATCTTTAAGGTTGAAGCGAAGGTTGAAATCCCTGTATATGACAAAGTGGTTGATCCAGAAAACTAGATTCATGGCTAGACCAATTTGAGACACATTTCACTCTTCAGATATTTAGCAATGCCCAAAAGTTCGCCTATATACCGTTAAAAATGGCGTGGCACGCAAAACTTGGTGGATGGCTATTATTATAACAGGAAAAGCTGATGACCTTACTTGGTGTCACGAACCCAAATCTGCTAGTCGTGATGGCACCTAACCCAACCAGCTAGGTAAGCCAACTAATAACTGCCCAATTCTAATAATAGTAATAAGACAATCAGACAAAGGAATTATCTAAATTTTAAACCTTTCTCAAGGACTTGTAGTACAAATCATGAGCGTCTAAGAATAGAATTTACAAAACGGAAATAAAATAATACATCGTCTATTTGAAAGTACATAAACATAGTTTTAGAATCTAAGGCTACCCCAAACAAAAGAGGTAGCTACCATAGGGACGCAAGTACCTCATCAAAACCAGCAACCATCGAACACAGCAACAACAACAACCAACATATGCATGCAATGTGCAGAAGTGTAGTATCAATACAACTGATCCCATGTACTGAGTAAGTAACAAACCCAACCTTAGGTTGAAAGTAGTGACGAGCTGGAACATAGGTTGGGTCCAACACAAATAACCAACAATAGTTTGTAACAATGTAAAGCAACTAAATAAAGAAGTAGCTCAGAGATAAAATGCTTAGCCTTTTCATAGTTTCCCAAAATAGTTACGCTTATCAAATATAAGAGTTAAAAACCTAAGTCTTTTATCGAAATTTTACCAAAAATATGAGCAAGTTGAAAACTGTAATCTTCCTTGAAAATTGTAATTTTTCCCAAAAGCTTTTGATCCGGTAAATATTTCATTTTCAGATAGCATGAGGAAAGTACATCTCCATGCCTATATTCAACATGTATTGGAAGTCATGAATGGCGTCATACCGTACAACATGAGGAAAAATGCATCTCTATACTTGTATGTCAAGTGTGCGTATCAAATGCGATGCAACTCAGTGATAAAACCATATGCATGCTCTCAGAGTATCAATTCACTCAGTCCTCCCAGTCACTCAGTCCTCACGGTCACTCAGCCCTCACAGTCACTCAGTCCTCCCAATATCTCGGCACTCACACTCAGTAGGTACCTCCTTCAGCCCACGCGCTATAAAAAGCAAATCGTGGCATAAATTAGTAAATCATGTCGCGACGTACAACTCGATCCTATAAACATCCTCACCATCACGACCTCGGCCTCACTCAATCATCAATCTCTCCAGTCTCTCGGGCTCTCAATGTCATGAAACTAGTCCGACAACAATGATATGATGTATCAATAAATAACAACTGAGACTGAGATATGATATGAATGCATGGATATGACTGAGTACGAACATATCAGTAAAATCACTGAGATGACAATAAGAAATGACCCCTACGGGTCCCAACAATATCGACATAAAGCCTAGCGTGACATGTAGCTTGATTGACAGCTCAATTACTTTATCACATGGTGACAACACAAATAACAACAAGATAGAGCCACTATACAGTGCCATGAAAAAAACAGAGTCACAATTCACAAGGTGTACGCCCACACACCCGTCACATAGCATGTGCGTCACCTCAATACCAATCACATAATACGTAATTCGGGGTTTTATACCCTCAACACTAAGTTTAGAAGAGTTACTTACCTAGAATAAGACAATACCAATGCCGAACAAGTCAATCGATGCTCCAAAGATGCCATCACGCGCGTATCGACCTCTGAACGGCTCAAAACTAACCAAAACAACTAAAATACATCAAAAAATGCTAAAGGAACCGATCCCAATTGAAATAGGTAGAATCTTTAATCAAAAGACCAAAATCGGCAAAAAATTCCAACCCAAGCCTTCACCTCGATACCCGAAAAAACTTATAAAATCTGAATACCCATTCAATTACGAGTCCAACGATATTAGTTTCACTCAAATTTGACTCCAAATCGATGTTGAAAACTCAAAAAAATACTTTATGAAAGCTTAGACAAAACCCCAAAATTTCACTTTGAAATCATAAATCAGATGCCAAAAACGAAGATGGATTCATGAAATATAACAAAAATAGAGTATAAAACACTTATCCCAATCCATATGTTGAAAATTTCCTCCTAAAATTATCCAAATCCGAGCTCCCCAACTCAACATATGACCAAATAAGCAAACCTTTGATATTAAGTCTTTTGCCAGTTGTTTTGCATCGTTTTACGTGCCCAATGATCCCAAAACTTACTTTTGATGCCTCCAAAGGATTTCTTGTGAAATATTAGTCAAGATAGGCTTTTGAATCACTCTATTTGACCTTATAATGAAGGAGATATGTTGGTTTCAATATTTGAAAATGTGCAGATTTTTAAATACGAAGTCAGTGGCAATTTCGTAATTATTCTGAAGAATCTTGCAACCCAATTCTTAGTAAAATGACCATAAAATCCTCATGTGATTTTCGAATTCGGTGATTCTATTTGCTACGATTCCGTAATTACGAAACAAATCTAATGCTTCAATCAAAACAGAAATCATAGCTCATTTGGTCAATATGATATCATTTATGCTTGAAGAAACGACATCGAAACATAAGAAAAAAAAGTGCAACACAACCCAAACCTATGAGAAACTCACACGAGCCCCTTGTGACCCTTTAAGAACAGACCAAAAAGTCCCATAACATAACACGTACTTACTCGAGGCCTCAAAGCGCGGATAACAACATCGAAATGATGAATCGCACCCAAAATCTAACTTAAGAAACTTTTCCAAACCTTCAAATTCCAATTTTTGCAAATTAGTGTTGAATCTTCTAGAAATATCCAATTGAAAATTCGGGCATACACCCGAGTCCAAAATTACCATATGGACCTAACGAAAACATCAAAACTCCAATCCGAGGTCAAATGCTAAAAAGTCCAACTTCGTCAACTCTTCCAACTTAAAGCTTCCAAATAGATTTCGTACAACCTGAAAACCAAAACCGATGATTCACACAAGTCATAATACATCATACACATCTACGCATACCCGTAAACTACCGAGCGAAGGGCAAATGCTCAAAACAACCGATCGGGTTGTTACATTCTCTCCCACTTAAACATGTGTTCGTCCTCGAACGTGCCAAGAGTTTTTCCCAAAACCATCAAACCTCTGTATAACCTTACAATGCACATACCCGGGGGTGATCCCACGTTTACCTATCCAGTACAGGTCCGATAACACAACATAATTGAAATTTCTCAATTCAACCTAGCCTACAACCATAGAACCCAATTTCCAACACCCGAAATTTCTTATAATATCTAAATCTCGCAACCTACACACTGTATAAGTTTGAAAAAGTTATACCAAACCGCAACCATAACCCAAGCTATAATCACATGATACACCACATAACTCAAATACCCATAGCAAAATCTCCAATCACAGTAGCTGCTTAAAACAACCCAGTTACGATAATAAACCTCATACCTAACAAAACCTCATCCTAAAACCTTCGTACACTGTCGATAATGAAAGAACACGCAGAAACTCATAACCATTCATCAAATCAACAAGCCATGGAGCTCCCACTCCATCAACAAGAACTATAGCCAATTCCTAAGCCGGCTTTCGATATTATCCTTTCAAATATACCGCAATCAAATCCGATAGCACCCATCCGAGATCCGACGACTCCATATTATCTAATACCCACTACTCTACTGACACGCAACACCAATACTACTCAAAGCCAGAAACCGTGAGATCCATGCACCATTAAGCAACAATCCAAATGTATTAAATCGCGAAAATGACTCAATCATGAGAACCGTCCCGCAAGCTCAACGAGTACCACCCCAACGAAATTCTAAGAACCTATTACACACCGTAGAACCCTCACCTGACTCTAACACAAAGGTTCATACCTTAACATAACTTTGTTGCAATGTGTGACTCCATCCAAACATTGGTCCATATCATATACCTTGAGCCACCCTGCTCAAAATCAATAACCACATGAAATTCGACATCAAGTACTCAAAGTGAATTACCATAACCACAGAGAGGCAAATGACACAGTGCCATACTGTTTACCTCGAAAATAGTTTTAATAATTAGATTTGATTTGTGTTCTAAAAATATGTGATTTATTCCAATACTAGTAAATAAACAGGAAATATTAAGTGTAAGTGAGAAACAAATGGTAAACCAAACTAGTGTTGCTAGAGTAACAGGGACCTCAAGCTCGATATTCGAGGGCCTCAAGGTAAGCTAAGAGTATTAAAGTAAGAACAACAAAACTGGAGAATAATATTGAGCACATTAAACGAGAATAACATAGTAGAATGTTCTATTGCAGTGAATGATGATGTTTACAAATGATTGGAGTCCCCGTTATATAGGAGGGGGAAATACCTTTCTATTTACAGTAAAAAAATCCTATTGGTACAGCTGTATAACCGTCTAGTATGGATTTGTATGAACTGATCCTGAGATTTACGCTTTGACCTATATGCTCTTGAGAAATTCCCACTCTTTCTTGGGTGTCATCGAAATGGAACTGCCTCGGGGTAGGCCATTCAGGCCTTCAATTTTCTATCTCGAGTTGTAAATTATCATATCGGGTTCGAGCCTTTACTTCGAGTCGCCCGAGCTCGGTCCCGGGTACAATTGAGACTTCAAAATCGGACCCTTCGGTTTTGACCATGTACAGATAGTTACCGCATTACTTAGAATGAAATGATAAGAAATGATTTGAATCCCCAAAGTCCTTGACGATGATATCATTCCCGTGATGCAAGCGTTTAAATAACCGAAGTGTCACGTCGGTTCTCTTCACCAAAAGCATTAAGTGCAGGCCAGAGCGAGTCGGCCATAAATATCAATGAACAGTCGCCTCCTTCCTCCATATATACTCGCCTTCGCTTCTCATTAGGAACTTTTTCATCATGTAATACCCATTTTCTTTAAAGTTCCTCTTCCACCACCGGTTCTTCCTCCGTATTTGGTCAAAAACCTCGTCGGCTAATTCACCTCTTCCTTCTTCCCCTAAAGAACCGATGGCTAAGACTTCCAAATATGTTCCTCAGAAAGAAGGAACCTCCACTTCTACTTCCCGTCTGGCCGGTGGTAAACCGCCGGCGCTACACGAGATCGTACGGAGCACGTTTTCCTTAAAAAAGGAATTTATAGTCGAGAACACGCATCGAGGTACATAAGGTCAATTGAGGAGAAACACCTCGATGCTGTGAGGAGAGTGTAAATGGGATGAGAAGGTTGTTTTGAAAATACCTTCTCGTGAGGAGGACATCCCAACCTACGTAGAGGGGTTCCTGAGTGTGTAGACATACCCCTTTACGTTGGACCCCCTCGACCCGCTCATACTTGAATTCTGCCAAAGATATCAAGTCACCCTGGGCCAGATTTATCCATCCTTTTGGTGGATCATGATGATGATGAGGGTTTTTTGTCGAGAAAGCCAGGCTCGAGTTCACCCTCAGCCACCTCATCCGATTATATCCACCTCAACATTTCCGATGTTTGATCAAGCTCCAATGTTGTACGAACAAGTCCTTCTTCGCTTGTAACGACAAAGACAAGGATCGAGGTTGGATGAGCCGGTTCATCCGGGTGGGAACCATCAATGTTATTCCCAATGAGTTTCTACTGTTCCCCCAGGATGGAATTTCAAACGTAAGTGGAATTCTTTGCTTTATTTTCCATCATTTTTGCTAAAATTCGTATAATTATTCCTTACCCTTTTCCACAGTGGTCCCGTGGATGCCCAATGTGATCCTCGACCTCGAGGACTGGGTTCACAAACTAGCTGCTACTTCACCATACAACAAACGGAAATGGCGGGACTTGGAGAAGGGAAAATGGGAAGCAAAACACCACGGTACGTGTTACATATTCCTTTCCTTATCAAGAGTACCTTTCTCCATGTGACCTAATTCTTTTGTCGCAGGTATTGGCGAGTTCTCCGAGATTAGGCCGCCCCTCTTGGGGAGGAAGCAAGATCTTCGGCTCCAAAACCAAAGAAGGATAACAAGAGAAAAAGGTCCTCGAAGAGAGAGGACACCCAAAGTAAAGCATAGCCGGAAGAAAAGCGTCATAATCAAGGTGGATACTGACTCGTTCCACCAGTACATGGAGGATCAGGACGAGGAGGTGGAAGGATCGACTCTGGTGGCTCGAACCAAAGAATCTTCCGAGGCTATCAAGCCTACTGGGACCGAGGCCTCTAGCCTCGAAGAAGATACTTCAAAAGAAAAAAAGGGATGGAGGTCCAGTATCATCTGAGATGGTGACTGCTTCCCAAGCTTCGGGAAATACTGCAAAGGGAGCGAGCTTCGAAGCTTCTGAAGCTCCTTTGCCTGAACAGAGCGCCTCGGGTGATCTCCCCGAGGTCGTGACTACAGGTCATTCCCTGTCATTTCTGGCCTTCTCCGAGGATGCCATTAGGGATGCTCAGAACCTAAGGAAGACAAAGATGGACACTCTTGCTGCGGCTAAAAATGATGCATTGGCAAAGTATCGACCCTCAAGATTCAACTTCGAAATGCTCAAGAGAGAAACTTGGTTCAAGCTGGCAGAATAGCCGAGCTCGAGGTTGAACTTATGAAATCCAAGGCCGAAGTTGCGAAGGTCCAAGGCCGAAGCCAGAGAAATTCGAACTAAGGACGATAGGACGGTGACCATTTATTTGAAGGATGCTGTCGACGCTCTGATGGGGTTGAGGGGGGTTGCCAATCGTAAGAAAAGAAGAAATGATTACATCCGCTGCCGATCCCGTAGGGAGACCCTTGACGAGGTCCATGCAAAGGGCTTCGATCTCTCCGAGGAAATAGAGCAAGCTAAGGCAGATGAGGCCGATGCCAAATTTGTCCTTTCCTCAAATGATGATGATGTCGAAGATGATAAGGGGGAGGCTGACGAAGAGGCTTCCCTCCCCGAAGATCAGGTTGCCTAAGGTCAAGCTACTGAAGATGTAGTTTCCATGAGTGCTGCTTCTGAGCAAGCGACCCCGACAATAGACTAGGTCTTCTTTAATTTCTTTATTTTGTGTAAGGGCTCCATGTGGGAGTTTTGTAAACATACTTTTGGACCATCATCTGAATATAAAGAATCTTTTGTTTTATCTTCGTTTTGTGTTACTTTCTGTTTTGTCTTTTCTTGAGGAATGAATTTTGTTGACAGCTAGCTTTATTTTGGACTTGGAATATAAAACCTTTAAGTTTTGTGTTTTGATCGATGATCGATTATAGGTTAACCCTTAAGGTTCGAGCCGAGTTTTGAGTTGGTTTGATGTTAACTCGGGGTGAAGGGAATTTTGAGTCTGAGCTAAGAAAGGTCTCGAGCATGGTATGCTTCGTCCTTTAAGCTCTTTAAATATCGACCCTTAGGTTTTACAGTATCGGCCCTTAAGCTCTTTTAGGTTGGCCCTTAGGCTCTTTCAAGTCGGCCTTTAGGCTCTATAGGTTGGCCCTTAGGCTCTAAAATATCAACCCTTAGGCTCTTTTTAGATTGGGCCAATTCGGCCTCTAAAATGGCTATAGTTTTCCATCTTTATGGATAAAGACTTAGTAAAAAATTTGTTATGCCTTGGCATGTATTTATATTCGTTCGTTTTTTTGATGGTTCGACTGATTGGAACCTCGTTTGCAAATCGATGTGCAACGATGATCGAATACCTTTTGAGGTTTTTTCAAAGGATGATATTTTCAAAGCCTTCACATTATTCGAGGGCTGATATTATCGAAGCCCCTTTGCTTTTGTTGAGGGTAGCCTAATTTAACCAATATTTTCGAAGTATTTGAAGGTGTTTAGTTTTTATGGCGGAAGTCGGACGTCTCTGAGCCACATTATTTCGGTCGTAGCCTTTTCATATGACTGTAGTCTTTTATATGACCGTAGCCTTTAGTCCCCGATTGTGATGACCTTGACCTTAATATCGAGGGGATGCCATTTTGAGGTCTTATAAGTTTGAGTATGCCTTATTGAGGTCTTATAAGTTAGAGTATGCCTCATTGAGGTCTTATAAGTTCGAGTTTTCGATGATTCGATGTGTTGACTATCGATGGCAGTCCCCGAGTATTCAGATGCATTTGGGATTTTGGCCCTTGAGTCGTTTCATGTAGATGCGTAAATGTGAAAATAGTATACTTCTTCGAGGAACAAAGTGTTTTGATATAGTAATAGTGTTTCTTTGAATAATTGATACATGTGTACATGTTTTGCCGTTGGGGGCTCGATTGCTCTACATGGACACGGTTCATTTGATCGTTTGGCCCATTACATCATCTTCCTATCGAGGCCCTCTTTGGCTTGAATTATTTTCTTCGAAGACATAACCTCCGAGGGTGATCCCCCCCTATTCGAGGTTGATTGAAAAAAAAGCCTTGAATACTTGTCGAGTTTTCCTTAGGTAGCATATAAGTATTGCCTCGTTAAAAACTTTTCCAGTAAAACCCATTTGAGATAAAACCCGATCTAAGGGAAAAAGAGTGCAACACATGCTTTAAAACCCAAGGTCTTCGAGTTGAAGGGTTCTTCGATATCTCCAATCGAACACCTATAAGGAGTTAGTATAAAATATAAATGAAAATGGGAGAAGGTCATACCTCAGCAATAATAACGATTGAGCAATGATATATTCCAATTGGTTGGTAGTTGATCACCTTCCATTGTGCTACGTTTGTAGGATCCTTTGACTATGACTCTGAGGACACGGTACAATCCTTCTCAGTTAGAGCCTAACTTCCTTTCATTTGGGTTTCGAGTATTGAGGGTGACGTTCCTTAGAACTAAGTCCCCGACCCTGAAGTACCAGAGTTCTTTCTTCTATTGTAGTACCTTTCGATTTTTTGTTTTTGAGCAGTCATTCGAACTAATGCGGCTTCACGTTTTTCATCGAGTAGCTTGAGGGAAGTGTTCATAGCCTCGTTGTTCGAGTCCTCAGTGGTATGTTGAAATCTGACGCTTGGTTGCCCGACATCGACTGGGACCAATGCCTCGGACCCATATAATAGAGAAAATGGGGTCTCCCCCGTGCTCAACTTCAATGTTGTTCGATATGCCCATAGTACCTCGGGCAGTACTTCTCTCCACTTCCCCTTCGCATCATCTAATCTCTTCTTTATGTTTTGGATGATGGTTTTGTTTGTGGAATTGGCATGACCATTTTCACTTGGGTGATAAGGCGTTGATAGGATCCTTTTGATTTTATGATCCTCGAGGAATTTCGTCACTTTGCTGCCGATGAACTACTTCCCATTATCGCATGTTATATCGGCAGGTACTCTGCACCGGCATATAATGTGGTCCCATATGAAGTTGATGACCTCTTTTTCTCTTATTTTCTTGAAGGCCTGTGCTTCAACCCATTTTGAGAAGTAGTCAGTCATAAACAAAATAAATTTAGCTTTACCTGGCGCCATTGGTAGGGGGTCGACGATGTCCATCCCCCATTTCATGAATGGACACGGAGATAGTACCGAGTGGAGTTGTTCTACGGGCTGATGGATCATCGGTGCGAACCTTTGGCATTTATCACACCTTTGAACGAATTCCTTTGTATCTTTTTCCATGCTGTCCCAATAACATCCTTCTCTGATCACCTTTCGAACCAAAGAATCGGCACATGCGTGATTCCCACAAGTGCCTTTGTGGATTTCTCGTAGTACGTAGTCAGTGTCCCTCGGTCCCAAACACACTGTCAGTGGTCCGTTGAAGGTCCTTCTATACAATGTTCCATTTTCATCGAGTGAGAATCGAGTTGCTTTGGCTCGTAAGGCCCTCGACCTTTTTGGGTCCGAGGGAAGCTTCCCGTGCTTCAAGTATTCAATGTAATTGTTCCTCCAATCCCATGTTAGACTTGTTGAGTTGATTTCCGCATGGCCTTCTTCGACCACTGACCTCGATAATTGGACGACAGTCCCCGGTACAATGTCATCTTCTTTAACCGATAAACCCACATTTGCAAGCGCATCAGCCTAGCTATTATGTTCTCGAGGTATATGATCCAGTGTCCATTACTTGAAGTGATGTAATGTTACTTGCATTTTGTCCAAGTACCTTTGCATTCTATCCTCTCGAACCTCAAAGCTCCCATTCACTTGGTTCACTACCAAAAGGGAGTCAAATTTGGCCTCGCTGACCTCTACTCCTAGGCTCTTGGCCAATTCGAGACCTGCATTCATAGCCTCATACTCGGCCTCATTGTTAATTAATTTCAGTGTTTTTATAGATTTTCTAATGATGCTGCCCGTAGGCGGTTTTAGAACTATACCGAGCCCAGACCCTTTCACATTCGAGGCACCGTCCATGAAGAGGGTCTATACCCCCGATGATGTGCCCATTTTTAGCAAGAATTCCTTTTCTACTCTGGGCACGAGGGCAGGCGTAAAATCGGCCACAAAGTCCGCCAAGATTTGAGAACTGACAGCCGTCAGGGGTTGATATTCAATATCATACCCTCCGAGTTCGATGGCCCATTTGGCCAATCGACCTGATAATTTGGGCTTATGAAGAATGTTTCGAAGTGGATATGTAGTTAATACACATATATGATGACACTGAAAATATGGTTTCAACGTTCTAGATGCACTTATTAATGCAAGGGCTAATTTTTCTAAATGCGGATACCTGGTTTCAGCATCTCCTAGGGCCCGACTTGTGTAATAGATAGGAAATTGCGTACCTTGCTCTTCTCGAACCAATACGCTGATTACCACTACCTCGGACACGACTAAATACAAATATAATGTTTCATCCTCCTTTGGAGTATGAAGAAAGGGTGGGCTCGAGAGATACCGTTTAAATTCCTCCAAGGCTTGTTGACACTCTGGGGTCCATGCGAAGTTGTTCTTGTTCTTGAGTAGGGAGAAGAAATGATGGCTCCAATCTGAAGACCTCGAGATAAACCGGACTAGGGTAGCTATCCTTCCGGTTAGCCATTGTACGACTTTCACGTTGTGTAAGATGGTGATTTCCTCGATGGCTTTGATTTTATCGGGGTTGATCTCGATCCCCTGTTTGATGCCATGAACCCAAGAAACTTACCCGAGTCAACTTCAAAAGCGCACTTCTCGGGGTTGAGTTTCATGTTGTACTTCCTTAGGATATGGAACGTTGCCTGCAAATGGGTCAAACAGTCTTCTGCTCTCAGGGACTTAACTAGCATGTCATGAATGTAAACTTCTACAAATTTGCCTATTTAATGTTCGAACATCTTATTAACTAGGCGTTGATATGTTTCTCCTGAACTTTTTATCCCGAAGGGCATTACATTATAGCAATATGTACAAACGAAGTCTTTTTCCTGGTCCTCCGGGTTCATTTGAATTTAATTATATCCGTAGTAGGCGTCGAGAAAAGTAAGGATCTTGTGGCCAGCCATAACATCGATTAGATGGTCGATGTTGGGCAGTGGGAAGGAATCTTTAGGGCATGCTTTGTTCAAATCTTTATAGTCTACACACATTCTAAGTTTATTTCCCTTTTTAGGGACTACCACTACGTTAGCTAGCCATTCGGGATATTTTACTTCCCTAATGGATCCTATTTTGAGAGGTTTGATTACCTCATCTTTGACGAATGTACGTTTTACCTCGGACTGAGGTCTCCTCTTTTGTTTCACCAGTTTAAATCTGGGATCGACACTTAGTCGACGGGAAGTTATCCCCGATGGTATCCCTGTCATATCTAAGTGGGACCAAGCAAAGCAATCAATGTTATCAATAAGGAATTGAATGAGTTTTTTCCTGAGTTCGGGGGTTAATCCCATTCCGAGGTATACCTTTTTTTCTGGAAGGTGCTTGATCAATACCACCTGCTCGAGCTCCTCGACCGTGGACTTCGTCGCATCTTACTCTTTGGGGGTGACGAAGGCTCGAGGTGTAAGGAAATATTCTTCTCCATCCTCGATCACCTGATCCTTAATCACCTGTTCCTCGGGCTCAGCCAAGGACATGGGATGTGATTGATATTTGGCTACCTGTTTGTCCTTCGATTTTTCTGATGTGGAGGGAGTCGGTACTGGTGCCGAGTCGTGTACTGCAAATATTTCCTTAGCTTCATGCTGCTCTCCGTATACTATTTTTACGCCATCATTTGATGAAAGGTCGATAGCACTGCCCTCATGCTACGGATCCATGGCCTTCCAAGCAAAGCATTGTACCTTATGCAACCTTCGATGACATGAAACTTGGTGTCTTGCATGGTTCCAGAAACGTTGACGGGGAGGATGATTTCCCCCTTTGTCGTTTCACTTTCCATGTTGAAGCCATTCACGACTCGAGATGCTAGTATGATTTGGTCAAGCAACCCGAGTTGTTCCACGAACCTTGACCTGATTATGTTGGTCGAACTACCTGGATCCATGAGAACACGTTTTACTTGAACTTTATTTAAAAGGATAGGGATTACTAGTGCATCATTTTGAGGTTTGAGACAAAGCCTCGATGTCTTCCTTGGTGAATGTGAGGGTATCCTTGGGTATGTAGTCCCGAGATCGCTTCTCCCTGGTGATAGATACTTTGGTACGCTTGAATATGAGTTCCTGTGGGACGTCGACTCCGTCGATGATCATATGAATGACATGTTGTGGCTCCTCCGGTTCATTCTTCCTGTTTGCTTCTCTTTCTCGGAAGTTGTTCTTGGCCCGGTCACTGAGAAATTCTCGAAGGTGCCCCTCGTTGAACAGTCGGGCCACCTCTTTTCTAAGCTGCATGCAGTCCTCAGTCGTATGACCATGAGTACCATGATACTTGCACATTAAGTTGGGGTTCCTCTGAGAAGGATCTGTTTTAATGGGCTTGGGCCACCTAGTATCTCTTATTTTGCCAATGGCTGAGATGATGCTTGAGGCATCGATGTTAAAGTTGTATTCTGATAATCGGGGTGCCTCCACCGACCCCGAGTGCCTATCGAACACGGTCTTTCTCACGAGTCCTCGGGAATTCTGGCCTCGATCTACTCTTCGATTGTTTCGAGGTATGTTGCGCCTCGAAGTGTTCCTTCTGTCTTCGACATATGGCTGATATCTTTCCTTGTTTGACCTTGGCTCCCTGTCTTCATCTCTCGACTTCTTTGCTAGTAGTCTTCTTGGATAAATTGAGCCCGAGGGGGCTCCCAACTGGTCGTCCTCGACCCTAATTTTTGACTGGTACCTGTTATGCACATCCGCCCAAGTCACAACGGGATACTCAATTAAGTTCTACTCTATCGAACTTCATTCATTCAGCCCCTGAGTGAAGGCTTGCACGGCCCAGTCATCGGATACTGGTGGTAACTCCATTCGCTCAAACTGAAAATGGGAGACGAACTCCCTCTACATATCGTTCTCTCTTTGCTTGATTTTGAATACATCGGACTTCCTTGTTGCAATATTTATGGCACCAGCATGTGCCTTTACAAATGAGTCTGCCAACATGGCAAACGAATCTATAGAGTTTGGGCAGGTTATGGTACCACATCATGGCCCCCTTGGACAAAGTTTCCCCAAATTTCTTCAATAGAACGTACTTGATCTCGTCGTCCTCCAAATCATTCCCCTTTATACCATAAGTATATGTGGTGATGTGCTCGTTGGGATCGGTGGTCCCATTGTATTTTGGGATATCTAGCATCCGAAACTTCTTCAGGATGGGCTTCGGAGCCGCACTCGGGGGGAATGGTTTTTGTACAAACTTCTTCGAATCCAGTCCCTTCAAAATCATAGGTGCTCCCGGTATCTGGTCGAACCTCGAGTTGTAGGTTTCCACTTTCTTATCGTTTTCCTCTATCTTCTTTTCTCCAGACTCGATCCTCTTAGTGAGCTCCTCGAGCATCTTCATGATGGTGGGGTCAGCTCCCGACCCATTATTTCTTGATCTCTATGGAGCTGGCTCAACTCGATGAGATGTTTCTGGTACTGCTATGCTCGGAGTCTTTTGTTGACTCTACAACTGAGTGATAGCAACTTGTTGTGCTTGCAACATTTCAAAAATTACTTGTAGACTGAATTTTCTTTCTTCTCGAGCCTGTGTTCTTTGTGCGTCAGGTTGGTCCTCTCCGTGTACACTTCCTTCAATATCAGTGTCCAAGTCAACGTGCAAAGTAATGTGAGAACCAACGTCGACTAGGTGTGGTGCTGGTGCTTCCCTAGGGTTAAGCATTGGCACACCGGTCCCTGAAGCTGTTGCACTATTTTCTCCATGGAATCCAAGGTCATTGTTTCCGTGCTCGGATGCGTTTGCAGTGTTAGACATTTTTTAGTCTGAAATCAAAGAATCTTTGACAAGAAAAAGTGTGAAGAATAACGCGTGTTATCAGAAAACTAGCAGTAAAATAATCACTATTATCTTTAGCCCCACAGTGGGAGCCAAATTGTTTACCTCGAAAATAGTTGTAGTAATTAGATTTGATTTGTGGCTCTAAAAATATGTGATATATTCCATTAATAGTAAATAAACAGGAAATATTAAGTGTAAGTGAGAAGAAATGGTAAACCAAACTAGTGTTGCTAGAGTAACTGGGACCTCGAGCTCGATATTCGGGGGCCTGGAGGTGAGCTAAGTGTAGTAAAGTAAGAACAATAAAGTAAGAACAATAAAGCTAGAGAATAATCTTAAGCACAGTAAACGAGAATAGCAGAGTAAAATGTTCTATTGCAGTGAATGATGATGCTTACAAATGATTGGAGTCCCCTTTATATAGGAGGGGGAAATTACTTTCTATTTATAGTAAATAAATCCTATTGGTACAACTGTATAATCGTCTAGGACTGATTTGTACGAACCAATCCTGAGATTTACGCCTTGACCTATATGCCCTTTAGAAATTCCCGCTCTTCCTTGAGTGTCATCGAAACGGAACTGCCTTGGGTAGGCCATGCCCGACCTTCGATTTTCTCTCTCGAGGTGTACATTATCAGATCGGGTTTGAGCCTTTACTTCGAGTCGCCCAAGCTCGGGCTCGGGGTACAATTGAGACTTAGAAATCAGACTCTAAGGTTTCCACCGTATACACATACAAACCCTGAAAGAACATAACCAATACGCCATCAATCATGCAATACTCAAATACTCGTCTCGCTCAAATTCCGTTATAAGACCCCAATAGAACCGCACCATGTGTGCTTATAACCCACAATTCACAACTCCTTGTAGCAAAGAAGAGTAACTCACATATCATTTCAGAACACGAATAAGATAATAAACAATCGAATGGCACATCCCTCAGCAATTGTAGTATGGATCCAACCAATCCGACTCGGTGTAAAATACACATCCTAATTGGGCCTACCAATGGACCTCCAAATCAGCTCTAGTCACCCACAAATAGATAAATAACCCCACACAATGACAGAATCATAACACATACTATCATCTGGCTAGCTTCGGCCACGACTTCACAGTCTACAACCATGATACAATTTGCTCTTGAGAACTCCCAGTCTCTATGCTGCCTAAGAATACACCGTGACCTTGCTCATGCAAATCTCAATCCCACAAACACACCGCATATACCATGCCATCGTATGAAAAATAAGTGAACTTCATAATCCACTATGAGTCACAAGAAACTACATACTCAATGAGCCAAGAACTTTCCATTTGATTTCGTTCGGAGAGAAATTCACTATACACCACATGCTCCTCGCGCCAGTAGGAAATATACCCCCCCTGAACCGTTGTAAAAACCATTGAGAACTCTTCGAAAACCCATTCTCACATAACCAAGCTATCAGAACCGAATCTCTCTAAATCAACCCAGCCACACATGTGACCAAAAACCCAAGAGCATTGTCACGAAACACCTGTAGAAACCCACCACATCATAAGCACCCAAAGAATCGGTCATATCCATTATCATGCCGATCCAACCTACTACCAAGTTGTCTTAGTTCTCCAAGCCCTTCCCAAATTGCCTTTCAATTGATACTCCCCTTATTAGAATTCCATAATCCTTAACCAAAAATTCACCACACAAGGAGACCCTAGTATAAAACCACAATGCCCTACGATCCATAAGCCGTTGACTTCCTATTAAGCACCCGAAGCACCACAACTGAGACACCCACTCTAAAGAAACCTTATGTGAACCTAAAATTGTTCCCTTCACCTTCTTGATACTGAAATGCATAATTCCCAATGATATAAAAATGCCACAAGTCTCGATACCATCCAATGTAACTCTCAGTTTCTAGCCATATACCAATCTTGAAAATTCGAAATCGCTACATTGAAATCTTGAATCCATTAGAACCATTACCGAGAGTCATACACTTTACTCAAATCTCAACTAAACTAACCCAATGGACCGAACGACCTGTGCCCCATTAGCACACCAATACCCAAGGGAGTAACCCACACTCCTAATCAACCGAGAAAATTCCTACTCCACGCACACTACATCCTTTACGAATAACAACTCAATCATTCAATGATTCCCATATACCCATGGAGTATAATACAACCTGTATCCAGAAATTTCCATTACACAAGTCATTCTCAAACTCCACCTCTGCAAGTCATAACTAATTCACCAGTATACCTCGAACTGAAACCAATACAACACATAATTATGTAATCAACTTATCAGTAGCAGACTCCGTAACTTGGCTCAACGCCTTAGATCAAAACACACAATAACTCACAATGACCATACTCTATTACTGCCACAATACCGTAGTGAGATTCAACTAAATCCTTTCCGAGCTCTTGTAACGCAAACTATCCAATACTTCAAATTATCCGCAAATCTCACATTCACCCTTGAAATAGTAAGCCAACTTCCACAAGTGATCCTAACTCAGATTGTAACATATATCATTCGCTGGTAAAAGATAACTCTCTACAAAGCATCATAAGGACCACACAACCTCAGGACACCTTGCGGAGGTAACCCACTTGCTTTGCCTCAAACTGACATCTCTCAATATTCTTCCACAATCATAACTATTACGCAATCGCCTAATCTTCCTGAGTCTGAACTCACACGGCATGAAAATCTATGTCACTCCACAACTAAACACATGAGAGGTCCTTCAACACACCCATAACTCGAGGCCATATGCCAAATCAAGACAGAAATAAAACACCCAATAGCCCTTGCTACATCTCAATTAATCTTTTCCCGTCACATTCAAACAATCTGATCACATCTCGCAGTCACATCATACTCACCACATAGCCCTCCAACCACTCATCGATTCACGAAGTCCATTCATAGGGACATTCCCGTACGTATAAGTCCAAGAGCACGTGCTCACACAATCAAAACCTCAGTGCGACAATCACCACCCGACCTCAAGTCCTCCAGACTGGCCCATCATCAACACATTGAAATAACATCTCGCACCTCATCCATGGAATCACAAGGAGACGTTGCGCAGCTGATACCGAGCACTCATGTGCGCATACGGATGTGTGAAACACTACAAGAAATATGATTTTTTGTGACGACTTTTTGCAGCGACACATATAGTTGCCACAAGAAGTAAGGTTTTTGTGGAGACTTCAAAAGGTTGCCACAAAAGTGATATTTTTAGCAGTGACCCTTATAGTCGTCATAGAAAATAACATATATAGTGGCGACTATGTGTAGGTCGCTACAAATATGTACTAGCTTTTTACAATAAATATGGATGAAAATGTATTGTGGCGACCTTTAGAAAGTCGCTGCTAAAGACCTTGTTGTGGCGACATTATCGCTCCTAAAAGTAGAGCTTTTTTGGCACCTTATATGTCGCCTCTAATTCTTTTATTTTGATATGAATTATTATTTTTATTTATATATTAATTTTACTAATAGTTGAATTAAGTTCATATATTTTTTGTCCCTTAATATTTCTAAATAAGTACTTAAAATAATTTTGTATATCTAAACACTTTTAAATATAAATACTCATATATTCAAAATGTTGATTAATAGTAGAGTAATTTAATTAAGTATTTGAAATATTTTCATATATTGTATAAAATTAGTTCAAGTCATTTTTAGTTCCTATTTAGATAATTCAAATATAAAGAGAAAAACAAAAGAAATCAAAACATACAGAAATTCTTAAATGGTTCCCCCTCCCAGTTAAAGACCCAAAATTTCCTGTCTAGCTCCCATTTCCCCCAATTCCCCCGCGCCCTTCATATTTTGTCGCTATCTAAAAAGAATTTAGGGTTTCCTCTCTCAACTCATAATTGTTTAGCATTAGAGACCCAATTTTCTCTCGGCCGAGAAGAAAACCCATTTCATTTCTGAAAAGAGGAGGAGATTTAAAGGAGGTAGTTGAGGTCTATATCCCAGAAGTTGAAATTGGAGTATCATTGAGGTACGATTAATTTTTTTGTGTTGGTTTGATTCAATTTCTTTTTGGGTCAATTTGGCTTATCTCTTGCACATCACTATTTATGAAAAAATCATAATTTTTGGCTCGAAATTAAGCTGAAGCGACTCCTTTCTAACTTAGGGTTTCGTTGTTACACCATTTTTGCATCTTGTCAAACTTCTTGGCTCTCTAAACAACTACCACTTTGTTGCCCTTAATATTTTTGGCTCTATTCATTTCTGCTTATAGAACAGGTGGCCGGCTGTGACCAGTGCCACTTTTCTTCAATTTGAGAAAATTTCCTTTGTTGAGGTTAAATTAAAACTAGTCCTTGATCTCATGGTGCTGCTTACTTGAATTGAGGAAGATTTGATACATATGCTTGAAGATGATAATGAGATAATTATTGTTAAACTTCCTTGCATTTCTTTAGTGGTGTAACGACACGGTCTGTCGTTACGTCAAACCTGCATTATAATTGTTGTTATTGACTTATTATAGATTTTTTATTATGTTATTAATGTGTTAGAGTTGATAGGCTTGGAAACGGAATGGTTAAATGAGAATTCAGGCACTTAGTCCTTAAGAATAGCCTTAAAATGGGAAAGTCAACTGAGAGTTGACTTATTGGTAAACGACCTTGAAATGCGGATTTTACGGCTCGGATAGCTTTGTTAGGTGATTTGGGACTTAGAAGTGTGTTCAGAATAATTCTTTGATGTCCGGTGTAGAATTAGGCTTGAAGTGGCGAAATTTAGTTTTTGGTGATTTTCGGTCGGCAGTGGAAAATAGGCTATCGGGGTTGGAATGGAATTCCGACAGTTGGAACAGGTTCATAATATTATTTTGGATGTGTCTGCAAAATTTCAGGTCAATCGGAGTTGTTTTGGATAGTTTCGGCATCTTTGGTGGATTTTAAAATTTTCAAAGTTCTTAGGCTTGAATCCGATGTAAATTTGGTGTTTTGATGTTAGTTTTGGTGTTTTGAGAGTGAAACTAAGTTTGAATGATCATATGTGATGTGTTGGTATATTTGGTTGGGGTCCCAAGGAGCTCGGGTGAGTTTTGGATAGGTTTGGGCTGCGTTGTGCTCGTTTTTCTTATGCTTCGGCGTCGTTTCTTCAAGCATAAATGATATCATATTGAACAAATGAGCTCCGATTACTGTTTTGAAAGACAAATTAGATCCGTATTGTAATTACGGACCCGTAGCAAAAAGAATCGTTGAATTTGGACATCGTATANTTTGCAAATCTTAAATCCTACATATCTCCTTCATTATAAGGTCAAATTGAGTGATTCAAAAGCCTAAATTGATTAGAATTTCACAAGGAATCCATTGAGGGCAGTAAAATGCGTGAAAAGTATATATATAACGAGCAGTTCGAGTTTTCTTCCAATATTTGAACGGGGAGAAGCTTTTGAGGCGATTTTTAAGAGAGGAAATCAGTGTTCTTCACAGAGGTAAGTGTCTTGACCATTAAAATACATTTATGGGTGATTATAGACCATAATCCCAGCCTTTAATTCATGAAAAACAATAGAAAAATAGGATTTTGGGGCATGAGATTATGAGACCTTCAAGGGTCGATTTGAGGGGTCAAACGGACTCCGATTTTGGTGTTTCTTATATGTACGGAATCGTGAGAAGATGAAGAACGCCTTTCTGTAAAAATTTCTGAACTTTGGGACGCGGGCCCAGGGGTCGGGCTTTGACCGGTTTCGGATTTTTGAGCTAAATTTGATATCTTTGAATTGGAATCCGTTCCTTAAGCACATATTGATGATAAAAATCTGAACTTGGTAGATTTGGAGCGTTCAGAAGTTGATTTGAAAGGCAAAAGCATTGTGGAGTAGTTTCGGGCTAGTTTTGAGGTAAGTAATGTCTTGAAATCCTGTCCTGAGGGTATGAAACCCCGGACTATGCACCCTTTTACGGGTTTTGAAATGAAAAGGTGGAAACTTTGGAAACATCTTTCCTATTTAGGCGACTATTGAGTTGCGAAACCAAATTTTTAAGCTTATGCTTAATTAGTATTTATATTTTATGATATGTTTTGGGCTGTAAGCCGTATTTGGGGCCTAGTGCCGATCTGTTTACCCCTTGGAAAACTGTTTTACTGTGTTTTCTCACTTGATATGTTGTGAATTACACTCAGTCTTTTCCTGATAAATTGTTTTGACACTCAGAGTATTTTGATACTATTTATTGAAAAA
>ML292374.1:12807-24507 GCA_005239495.1 Nicotiana undulata | reverse complement strand
CTGAGGGCATCTGTTATGAGAAATGATTTTGGCCCGAGGGGCACTTTTATGATGATTTTACTATGTTTCAAACTATGATTCACTTCGTTTTCAAACTAAGTCTTACTGAGGATTTCACTGAGATATATTGATATATACTTATTTTCAAGGGATTTCTGAAAACTGATTTCGAACTTATGAATTTGTTGAATACTACTTGGTGACTTGATGTTTTACTAGTTGTGGTGAATGATGTATCTGTTTGTGTGCTTTATATTTCTCAGACTGTGATTTCTTTTCATTACTACTGAGTTGGCATACTCATAAAGACTCCCTGTGCCTCTGTGCACAGATCCAGGTACCGATTTGGAGCAGTAGCTGCCTCGTTCGTTAGCAGCAGTCACGGGATTTCGAGGTAGCTGTCCAGCGTCCACAGCTTCTCTATTTCCCCTCCTTGTTTAGCTTTAGCACTTGATTCAGAGATATACATTATAGTTTTAGCAGAGTTAGATTTATTTATTCGTAGATGCTCATGACTATTGACTCTGGTTCTTGGGAGGTGGTTTAGAATATTATGGGGACGCTAAGAATTATTTATATTATTTATGCTATGGTTGCTTGCTGATTATTTAATTGTGAACTGTTATGATTGAACAAAAGCGTAGTAAAGTGATGGTCGGCTAGCCTAGTTCCACGATAGGCGCCATCACGGCCTGTTAGGATTTGGGGTCGTGACAAGTGGAAGACAACGTAAGGACCTGCCGAAAAGGACGACACAATATATATTGATTTAACGTGTCCTGTAGAATCATCCTGGCCCTAAACAAACGGCAAAATTTTGTAGTAATTAAGTTAATTTCACTTTAACATTCAAGTTTCATCTTTTAAGTCATTTTCTGAGAAGATAGAAAAACCTGTGCAGCATATTTAGGAAAACTGAAGGCAATTTGTCTTCCATTGTGGTACTACTTTGGGAGATAACTTTCTTAAAAATAAAAATTCAGTGGTAAGAGAATATCTACTAGCTAGCTAGTTTGTTTGCCTTATATGTCCTTTTGTTGGAATAATGAAGGACTAGATTTAACTAGAAAATTAAGTCAGGTCAAATAGAGTCAAGACTGATGTCCAACTATGTTGTAAGGAGCGACGACCCGCGCCCCGTTCCACACGGTCGGGTTTTCATTTAGCGTATGAGTAGAGTCAGGTTATAAGAAAGAATCTGATCTTACTGCAAAAATATTGCATTGACACATTTGTTTCCCAATTATACTAAAAAAATTTAAGAAATTAATGACATATTCTTGATAATGTTGTTCAACATGAATCAATAATGCTTGTAGGGTGTAGCTTGCTGGAAATGAGGAAGACACCGTCTTGCATGTTTTGGCAAAGGCTAGTGGAGCCATCCGAGAAAAAATGGGAGATTCTTCAAAGTTCACATTTGGAGCTTTTATGCTTTGGTGTTTGTTCCTTGCCTGCAATATGCTGAGATCCTGAGACATTATGCTTGTAACTTTTACAGGTCATTAGACCTTATGCTTGAGAGGATTTTCTTGGAGAAGCCGGAGGCAGGCCAAGTATGTTGTACATGCACTTGCATCAATAATGAAGGATGATGGGCTCAAGTCACTTTTTGTTCTATATAAGGTAGGTCATTATCTCATTATACCCATATAAATCACTGCCTATTGGTTAATCCTCTCTAGATTTATCTTCTTCATATGTTGATGAAGTTTTTGGGTGTTACATTATTTGTGTAATGTGCAAAGACGTGTTGATATGCTAGATGAGAATTCACATTTACCTGTTGCACCACAATCTCTTGGATGTATTTCGCAGACTGCTATGCCAGTCTTTGAGACAAGGGAGAAAGAGATAGAGCAGTTCATAAACAAAAATATATTGGAGCGCGGTCATGTATGTCTTCTTGAACTAATGCAAAAATTTATGAACTGTTTACCTTTTTTTTAGCATTCATCTAAAGGAAAATTATTCTTTTCAGACATCAGAAGGTAAAACTAAGGAAAGTTGGGAAGAACAAAGTGAGATCTGTTCACTGAAGGTCAGATTTCACTCGTTTATTATCTCCATTCGGTTATTCAGTATTATGACTAGATTCTGAAGGATAAATTGCAATTTTTATTCAATATTTATTTTCAGATATTTGGAACTAAGACACTGGTCAAAAGTTATTTACCAGTGAAGGATGCCCACCTTCCTTGAGGTTAAGTCAAAACTATTTTTTTACATTATTATTCTATCAATTTTTTATTCTGCTTTTCTTTTGCTTATTTCAATTCTTGGGTTTGCTTCTCTTTTCGCTCTCGCTGTGGACATACATGTGTTTGTATTTTTCTTATTGACCATGTATCTTTTTTCTTGGTATTTGGTTCTTTGATTGATTTTGGGAGGAAGAAAGAGTAGAAACAATATGAAAAATTGATGTACTCCGTTTTGTTTTCCTCTTTTAATACAAGGTAATCTATATGCGTAAGAGGAAGACAGAACATAATGCAGAACATTATTTATATCCTTAATATTAATGTGGCAAGATAAAAAATGCAGAACATATTTATATCATGTTTTATCACGGGGAAAAGGAAGGAATATTTTCTGAAAAATTCAAGAAAATGCAATACTACACTTCTTAGCGTACTATTTTCAGCTTCCTTATCTAAAATAGTTTTAGTATCTAAAGATGGACTTCTGGTCATTCGTTAACTTTCTCCAATAATGATGAAGAGAGAAAAGCTTCAGATTTTAAAATGAGAAGGAGCTATGTATATGCTGAGGATTTTTAATAACTAAAAGAGTTTAAGATTGACACAATTCATGCTTGTCTTATGTGTATTAAAACTGAACTATAAGCAACCAATAATAATGTTCAGCAATATAAGCACAACTATACTGGGTTGTAAAGATATACCATCCACATCATGCACTTATCTAATGCATTTATAACTGTATATTGTGGATTGTTGGTTTTAGATCAAGATACTATACATTCATTGTAAGCATGATTTCTTGTTTTTCTTCAGTTATGGCTCACTTTAGTAATTAGATAATAAAAATTGCATCCATGGATTATGATTTTCCCAATTGCTATATTTATCAGGATTCTTAAACATGTAGTCCTTGTTTATTATCGTGAAACGCAAGAGGTTTGCTTGCTATTGTTAGTTTTCTCTTTTTTTGTAGCCTATTCTTATTTTTCTCATTAGAAACTACTTTATGAAGATAATTGTTATTCATAAGTGTACATATGGATTTTTAAAATACTCAAAAACTTTTTTTAGAAAAGTATTACTTTCAACCAGTAGTTCGCTAATTGTCATACTCGTTGATACTATTAAGAAAACATGCTCTTTTTTTTAAAGTATATCTGGTTGCTTAATGTATAACAATTAGTATTGAGGCGCAAAGAATCTTCACGTTGCCTGAATGTTTGTACACCTTTTAGCATGTGGGAGTTCACTTTGTACTTCACCATCTAGTAGTTTCACTTTTAAATTAGTAAACTATAGTTGGAAGAGCACCTTTTATGAAAAACAGAGAGAGAAAATAGTGAAAATTAGGACAATCTGGAAATGTGAAACTTGACACATGTTTATACAATCATTTGAGGTGCTCTTCAATGTGCACTATGATATTTTTTTTTAGGAAGTCTGTTCTTTTACAGAGAATTTGATTAGTGAATAATCAATAGAGAAAGTTTTAATTCCTTATACTTTTTATTTGTTGTTGATATGTGTTGATTAGTTTTAAAAATTTGGGCACTTACATATGAGAGAAAGTAATTTTAGTCGTCATTATTATCGCAATGTTTAAAAACACATTGACATGATTACATCATTTCATTTCATGGTATCTAAATGTATTTTCTAACGAATCACCCTGAATTTTTTTTGTAGGTAGTAACCAATACAAAGAAGATAATAATGTGCTTTCCTATGGATCTGTACAAAATGAGCTGCACTTGGGGGCAACCAATATTATCTTCTTATGAAAGTTTAGTTGCTGCATTCTGAGGCCATATTCTTCAAAAGGAAATGAAACTAGCCAAGGACGAGCTCGAAGACATTTGATTTGTGTTGTAATTTTTTGGCATTTCATATGTATAGAATTCCTATTTATTGAATTTTTAATAAAATGTTCCTTGATCATTCTGTTTGATAAAAGTTTTAATGGTGTCTTTTCTAATATTAATCAATTGCTCTAATACATTTGTGTAATATTTTTTTTTTAAAAGTTTTGCCGCATAATAATTTTTAAAAAGTAGAGTCTGTTAGAAAAATAAGTTTTAGGGGCGACCAACTTTGTCACTAAAAATTAGTATTTGTGGCGACCAATATTGCTACTATACGTAATGCTATTGTAGCGACCTGAACTGCCACTAAAGGTATAATCCCTTTTGTGGCGACTATTGTCGTTGCTACAAATCCATCATCAGCGGCGACCTACCCCTATTACTTTGTGGTTGCATATTTTCTTTACTTATTGTGGCGAGTTACGTCGCCACAAAATATATATTTTTGTGGCAACATCAAAGAGTCGTCACAAGTAACATTCAGTAACGGTGTTACTTGGAGCGACTAGAGTGTCGCTACTAAATGGTTTTAGTGGCGACTTTTCATGCTTTATTAGCGACTTTTGTCGCCACTAAAAGCCTGATTTCTTGTAGTGGAAGGAATTCAAAGAGTTACGCTTCAAGCTGAATCAATATCACACAATAAGGAAAGAAAGATGGGAAGTATATCCTAAATGCCGTGTAGCCTCTCGAAGATAGGTATGGACGTCATCATGCCGATCCGAAAGACTCTACTAGACACTTGTTCATGACTTGTAGAACCTATGAACCTAGAACTCTGGTACCAAACTGTCACGACCACAAATTCGCTAGTCGTGATGGCACCTAACCTAACCTGCTAGGTAAGCCAACTAATAACTGCCCAGTTCCAATAATGGTAATAAGACAATCAAACAAAGGAATTATCTAAATTTTAAACCTTTTCCAAGGACTGGTAGTACAAATTATAGCGTTTAAGAATAGAATTTACAAAACGGAATTGAAATAATACATCGTCTGTTTGAAATTACATAAATAGAGTTTTAGAATTTAAGGCTACCTCGAACAAAAGAGGCAGCTACCACAGGGACGCAAGTACCTCTTCAAAACCAACAACCATCGAACACAACAACAACAATAGCCAACATCTGCATGCAATGTGCAGAAGTGTAGTATCAGCACAACCGACCCCATGTACTGAGTAAGTAACAAACCTAACCTTAGGTTGAAAGTAGTGACGAGCTGGAACACAGGTTGGGTCCAACACAAATAACCAACAATAGTTTGTAACAATATAAAGCAATTAAATAAATAAGTAGCTCAGAGATAAAATGCTCAGCCTTTTAATAGTTTCCAAAAATAGTTACGCCTTTCAAATATAACAGTGAAGACCCCAAGTCTTTTATCGAAAATTTTCCAAAAATATGAGCAAGTTGAAACTTTAATCTTCCTTGAAAACTGTAATTTTTCCCAAAAGCTTTTCATCCGGTAAATGTTTTATTTTCAGATAGCATGAGGAAAGTACATTTGTATGCCTATATTTAATATGTATGAGAAGTCATGAATGACGTGATACTATACAACATAAGGAAAAATGCATTCTCTATGCTTGTATGTCAAGTGTGCATATCAAATGCGATGCAACTCAATGATAAAACCATATGCATGCTCTCAGAGTATCAATTCACTTAGCCCTCATAGTCACTCGGTCCTCCCAATCACTCTCACACGACACTCAATGCTCGCACTCAATAGATACATGCGCTCACTAGAGGTGCGTACATACTCTGGAGGGGCTCCTTCATCCCAAGCACTATAAAAATCCAACCGTGGCATAAATAAGTAAAACATGTTGCGGTGTGCAGCCCAATCTCATAAACAACCTCACCATCAGGCCCTCGGCCTCACTCAATCATCAATATATCCAGTCTCTCGATCTCTCAATATCATGAAACTAGCCCGAAAATCATGATATGATGTATCAATAAATAACAACTGAGACTAATATATGATATGAATGCATGGGTATGACTTTGTACGAACATATCAGTAAAATCGGTGAGATGACAATAAGAAATGACCCCTATGGGTCCCAACAGTATCAACATAAAGCTTAACGTGATATCTAGCTTGATTGACAACTCAATTACTTTATCACGTGGTGACAACACAAATAACAACAAGATAGGGCAACTGTACAGTGCCATGGAAACAACAGAGTCACAATTCACAGGGTGCACGCCCACACGCCCGTCACCTAGCATGTCGTCACCTCAATACCAATCATATAACACATAATTCGGGGTTTCATACCCTCAGCACTAAGTTTAGAAAAGTTACTTACCTTGAACAAGCCAATATCAATGCCGAGCAAGCCAAGGCGATGCTCCAAATATTCCATCACGCGCGTAGCAACCTCCGAACGACTCAAAACTAACCAAAAACAACTCAAATACATCAAACAATGCTAAAGGAACCAATCTCATTCAATTACGAGTCCAACCATTCTAGTTTCACACAAATCCGACTCCAAATCGATGTTCAAAACTCAAAAGTTCATTTTATGAAATTTTAGACAAAACCCCCAAATTTTACTTTGAAGTCATCAATCAAATGCCAAAAAGGGAGATGGATTCATGAAATACAACCAACATCGAGTATAGAACACTTACCCCAATCCATATGGTGAAAATTGTCCTCATCCGAGCTCCTAACTCAACATATGACCAAATGAGCAAACCTTCGATATTAAGTATTTTGCCCAGCTGTTCTGCCTCATCGTGCCAAATGATCCCAAAACTAGCTTTTGATACCTCCAATGGATTCCTTGTGAAAGTTCAGTCAAGATATGCTTTGAATCACTCCATTTGACCTTGTAATGAATGAGATATGTTGGTTTCAATATTTGGAAATGTGCAGATTTTTAAATACGAAGTCAGTGATAATTTTGTAATTAATCTGAAAATCTAGCAACCCAATTCTTAGTAAAATGACCATAAAATCCTCATGCGATGTCTAAATTGGATGATTCTATTTGCTACGGGTATGTAATTACGATACGGATCTAATGTTTCAATCATAACAGAAATCATAGCTCATTTGTTCAATATGATATCATTTATGCTTGAAGAAACGACGTCGAAACATAAGCAAAACGGGTGCTACACAACCCAAACCTATCTGAAAATCACCCGAGCCCCTCGGGACCCGTACAAATTTATCAAAAAGTCCCATAACATAGACTTACTCAGGGACTCAAATCGCGGATAACAACATCGAAACGATGAATTGCACCCCAAATCAAACTTAATGAACTTTTCCAAACCTTCAAATCCCAATTCTTGCCAATTTGTGCCGAATCTTTCTAGAAATATCCAATTGCAAATTCGGGCATACACCCGAGTCCAAAATTACCATCCGGACCTAACGGAACAACCAAAACTCCAATACGAGGTCAAATGCTAAAACGTCCAACTTGGTCAACTCTTCCAACCTAAAGCTTCCAAATCGATTCCGTACAACCTAAAAATCAAAACTGACGAATCACACAAGTCATAATACATCATACGGAGCTACTCATGCCCGTAAACTACCGAGAAAAATGCAAATGCTCAAAATGATCGGTCGGGCCGTTACACCTGGAGTCAATTCAAGCGCCTAGTTTGAAAGGAATTCTACCATATGGGGTACTTAGAGGAGCGACGGAACCTGTGGCATCAGTTACAACAAAAAATATCAAACAGTGCATGACTACACCACTGAGTTTAGACGACACACACTAACCTTGGGAGTATCCTTGAATGACTCGTCAACCTGCACAAAGTATCTACTAGTTTACATGAGCGGATTCAGGTTGAACTAAGTCCATTTCCAGTTCATGATTTATTTAACGCAAGTACCACAACAATGGCTATTTAAAGGAAAAAAAGGCGGGTGGCGAGAAGAAGTCACAAACAATGAGTTTCAAGAAAACCAATAAATACAGCCCTAAAAACCAAAAGAATGGTGATTCTTCTTCCCTAACATCCAAATCTGAAAAGTATTCTGGGCACTGTAAAATTGCAGGTCATGGCAAGAAAGAATGCTGGAAGTTGCATCCAGAATTGTTCCCTAAAATGGAAGAAAGAGGAGAAAGGGAAGCATACATCAGCACTAATTGTTGCTGAAGATCTTGCTGAGCTTGGAAAAGTAAGTAATGCGGACACGAGTTTGTCTTTGATGGCCATGCCGAAGGAGACAGACTCACGACCGCCCTCTACACCCGACATTAGAGAAGAACTATTCACTATGTGTATTCAGGTTAAACAAGAAGTGATTGGACTAATATTCGACACAGGAAGCCAGAAAAATCTAATATGTGCAAGCTTAGTGCAGAAACTAGGATTGGAAACAGTGCCTCATCCTCGTCCTTATAACTTAGGATGGATTCACAAATGGGCAGAGACGAATATCTAGAAGCAATGCAAATTGTGATTCGTCATCACTGGCCAATTCATTGATGAGGTGTTGTGTGAGATAGTTCCCCTTGATATTTTCCAAGCGATCTTCGGTAATCTCTATCTCTAGGAACGAAATGCAATCTATTATCGAAGAGGTTAGAAATATCACCTTCGAAAGGATAGAAAGCCATATGTCGTACATGGAGATATTCCTGAGCAAATAATGTAATTGGCAATGTATGGTCAGGCTAAAATATTGCTAAATGAAAGTCAGCGGTTCGTGCTATTGTTGATCAGGTCAATAGAGTTTATACCTAAGGATGAATCTGTTACTTTATCTTGTAAGGAAATTGAGGGTGATTTTCAGCATTTATTAGATGAATATGTTGAATTTGTTGAAGAAATGTGCGAATACCACCAAAGAGGAGAGTAGAACATGAGATTCAGCTCCTCTCTAGCTCAACTTTACCAAACCTTAGTATGTATCGTAACACGGTACTGGAAAATGAGGAGATTAAGTGGCAAGTGCAAGAGTTACTAGAAAACGGTGTGATTAAACCTAGCAGCTCACCATGTGGCTCACCAATTCTCTTGGTTCCAAAGAAAGATGGAGGATTGCGTATGTGTATCAACTACCAAGCACTTAACAAGATCACCATCAAGAATCGTTACCCGTTCCTTGGATTCATGACTTGCTGGACCAACTAAAACCAGCAACTGTGTTCACCAAACTAGACTTGAAATCTGGTTATAATCAAGTCCGAATTCGTGAAGGAGATTCCCGGAAAACAACATTTAAGACACACCAAGGACTATATGAATGGATGGTAATGTTGTTTGGTTTATGTAATACTCCTGCAACTTTTATGTCATGACCGAAAATCCACAATAGGTCATGATGGCGTCCAACATCACTGTTAGGCAAGCCAATGGTAAATTATCAACTTAGTTATAATTATTATTTTTGAAATCATGAATCTCATTAGATAGAGAGTAAAATGCATTAAAGATAGTAGGTACATACAATCTAAATGAAATATAAAGTAAAAGTGTGTCATGTAAAGCAATTGTACACAAATTCTAGAACACCCCAAACCCCAGTATCACAAGTGCATGAACATCTACTAGAAAGTACAATAAAAATACATCATCTATGTGGAATACAAGGTGGACAGAGTAAAATAAATAATTATGATGGAAACTCGATGTGCTGCGAATCGTAGCATTAAATACAACTCACTATAGAGTCCCCTCAGCAGTTGTGCCTACGCACCTAAATGACCACCAAATGAACCTGTCATATCCTGGACATTTAGTGTAGAAGTGTATCATGAGTACGTAAATCAATGCATACCCAGTAAGTGTCAAGTGTAACCTTGAAGAGGTAGTGACGAGGGGTCGACATTAATACTTACTAGTAGTCCAGTAAATCAAATATAATAAAGTAGACAAGTATGAAACCGGTACGCCTCGCAATATTACGTTGATATTACGTCCTGCAGTATTATATTACAATGATGTTACGCTTCGCAGTATTAAATTATGACGATGTTGCACCCTATAGTATAGTACATTGAATTTGTCGTAAGGTAATTGACATCTGTACAAGGAAAAGATTATTTGGAGATTATAAGGATTATGCTATTTCAAACAAGTGATGAGTAAATTGGTGAAGGTGAGAGGGAAAGCGAGTCAAAGAAAATGAATTTTCGTCCAAGTTTGGCATGTTGGGATAAAATACGGGCCGAGCGTTAATACCCGATATTTATGGACTAGTACCATATAAGGTACCATATGACCATGATAGTGTGATATATATAAAAGGGTATTAAAAATAAGTAGAATTTTAAGTAATTTGAGATAATTTTTAATTATGCGGGTAATTAGTTAATTACCGGGTAGGGATACTACCTAATGGATTATTGGATAAAGATTAAATTCCAAATAAGGGATTACGTGGCAGCAAAATGAATCTTCATCAATTCCAAAGTGTGACTCTTATTTCATGGAATGCACTAAACATACAATATTTAATACTTCCATGTGAAGAGTAAGCTTTAGCACAAGTTTAGAATTGTAAATATTGGAGAGTTTGCTTCAGGATTATGATGTTAAGACCACAATACAAGAACTACCTCAAACACATTTTCTATAGAGCCTTCAAAATAAACAACAACATTCTTTGCATTCCAACTTTTCTATTTTTGTCGTGGCTAACAAAAGATTATATTGAATAATTGCAAGATATTCAAATTGAACCTGCTAAGAGATCCTGTGACAACTTTTCATTGATAAAATGATCCCTTTTAGAGTCATCTGCCGACCAAATAAAGATACCATGAAGTTTTTCTTGAATTGTGCACGCATCAAAGAATCTATGTTTAGGAGACAAGCCACTAATATTATTAGTTCCAAAACTCGCAAGAATCTTGCCTCCTTTATAGTTACTGCTCTGGGTTCGAAGTTCTGCAGGAATTGAGGTATGGTTGTGCCCTCTGCATAGGCATAAAATTGGAAGTTGACCTAGTTCAATTAGATGGCCATACTTTCTCCAGAGAGCTAAATAGCGCTCTTGAACTGAATCATCAGCATATGGGGCTATTGATGTGTAAGAGACAACACTATTTTATTTAATATAGTACAACAGTTGCCCGATGCACTAAGAGAATGTATATGGATCTGCATTGAAGTGTTCATAATCTATATCTATTGCATCCAGGTATGTTAAGGCTAAGCCCTTCTTTCATTTTTGCATGATCTTGTCATTACACAAGTTTGATAACGAGGCATAAAGAAAAATTCATATTCCTGAATATACAGATATTTGCTAGTCTCGCAAGTTACAATATTCTCTTTATCAGGACTTCATATTCATTTGAGTATTGTCTTATTCCATTCAAGAGAGTAGAGAGTTTATATATACAGTATTAAAAGTATTTTCATTACCATCGATCTATAATCGATGGGCAGGCCCCTATTGGGCAACCTCTGATAAGATGGTAAGTTATATGCAAAGCCTAGTATGGACGAGTGCCTATGAGCGAGCCTACTATGGCAGAGCAGTTATGTATATATACCGAGCCTACTGTGGTCGAGCGCCTATGAGCGAGCCCAGTTGGCCGAGATACAGAGCCTAGTATGGCCGAGCGCCTATGAGCGAGCCTACTATGGCAGAGCAATTATATATATATATATATATATATATATATATATATA
>ML292367.1:21508-49251 GCA_005239495.1 Nicotiana undulata | reverse complement strand
TATATACTCTCCCGATCACGAATCATACCTGTGACTCGGGGCAAATGATGCAAAGTAAAACCCACCCCGATCACGAATCACACCTGTGACTCGGGGGCCGATAAAAATAGTAGTATAGTTCTTCCCTGATCACGAATCAAACCTGTGACTCAGGGGCTGGTAAAAGAAGTCTAATTTCTCCCTGATCACGAATCAAACTTGTGACTCAAGGGCTGTTGAAAATAAGTGTAATTCTTCCCTGATCACGAATCAAACCTCTGACTCAAGGGCTAGTAATGAAAATATAAGTTCTCCCCGATCACGAATCATACTTGTGACTCGGGGGCCATGAATGCATGAATGCATATATATGTGTATATGTAGACACCATGGTACCGACTCATCAACGCTCAACGGGATCGGATATTCGCATCTCTTTTGATAGTCAAAGTTAGGATTTTATATAACATTATCCTCTTTTCTCATAATATCACCATGGTGGAATAATTCAAGTATAGGAAGGATTTACAACCACCTTCGCTTCGCTCAATAGCTCAGGATTTAGATTTATCTCACTTACTCCGTTCTCTTTATCAGTTACATCAGAAGTAACACAATTAATCAATTGATGAAATTCATAATTCTTATCTGGATAATATGTACATTTAATTCAAAGCTATCATAGCTCCATTTCATCATATACCGGCAAATAACTTGTACAAAGCATCAGATAATATCAAACAAACAGCTAGAACATGCTCGTGGGTCCTACGGCTACCCAACATACAGTATAGATGCCACGTACGGACTCTCGTCACGTGGTACGTACGCAGCCCCCTCAACAATCACAATTAGCAACAAGGAGCCTACGGGATGTTTCCCCCTTACAAAGTTTGGAAAGGAGACTGACCTGGACAAGTACTCCTTCGGTCAACGGACCAATCAACAGACGCACGAATCCTCTGAATTACCTTCGATGGCTCGCAACTAGCCAAAAACACATAATTATATCAATTTAGGAGGAATCGAGGAAGATTTATCAAAGATTTCCCTTAAAACACATTCTTAACGTACTAGGAATATTCAACTCCGAGCCTCGGCGTCCGGAAAATTACAATTCTTGAAGAAATGCGCTATACGTCGCCTAAGGATCAAGATTAACTCAATTAATCATCCTATAATGGCCCAAAAATCAGAAATTATATTTTTCTCAAAACCCTCTATTTTTCCCAAGCCTTCCCATGGATTTTTATGAATTTTCATGGATTATGGAAGTGGAATTCTTCAAGAATTGACGTAATGAACATGCGGGAAGCCAACGAATTACTTACCTGTGTAATTAGGCCGAAATCACTGCTCTGGAGCTCTTGGGGTGTGCAACAATGGAGAAAAAATTGTGTTTGGGAAGAAAATTCACGAAATGGGCCTTTTATATTAACTGCCCAGCAGTTTTCGCCCCTGCTACCCTTGGATCGCAAGTGCGGATTCGCACCTACGGAAAAAGGGTCGCACCTCCGAAAAGGCCTGGGCCTTGGGGTTCTCGCTCTTGCAGACTTTGGATCACAGGTGCGGACTCGCACTTGCGTGAAATTGGTCGCGTCTGCGATGAGCCTGGGCCCTGGGAAAAGTCGCGCCTGCGGAGCCAGGTCCGCTCCTGCGGAAGGAAGGTCGCTCCTGCGATTTGGCCTGGGCCCTAGGGAGGTCGCGCCTGCGGAGCCGCGCCTGCGAGAAGAAGGCCGCTCTTGTGGCTGGAGCCGTGCCTGCCATTGATTTTACGCTGGTGCGAGCCTCGCGCCTGCTGCTCATGGACCGCGGGTGCGGTCACACCAGAAAATTTCCACCAGCTATTAAATTGCTTGTTTTTGACCCTGCTTGGGGTCCAGGAGACCACTAGGCCCACCCGAGCCCTCGACAAATTATACCAACAAGTCCTAAATCATAAGACGGACTTGCTCGAACTCTCGGAACACTCAAAACATCATCTAAACTAGGAGTCACTCTCCAAAACCCCTTAGTTCCAAACTTAAGATTTCAAGAAAATTTCAATGGCTCACCAATACGCCGAATGGGTCTATACTGCTTGGAATGACCCCAAATTTTGCGGACAAGTCATAAATGACTATACAAAACTATTGCCAGTTCTGGAATTCCATTCGGACGATGATATCGTGAGGTCCAATTCCAGGATGAATTCTAAATCTTATGAAATCCTGAATTCCAATTCAGGTGCCGAAATATTCTCGGGTCATCAGAAACCCGAGGCGAACATACGCTGAAGTCCGAAATCATCATCCGGAGCTGCTGGAGATGTCAACACTCAATTCCGAGGTCGTTTACTCAAAATGCTGCTCGAATCCAAAATTAGCCAAATAGGCTTGCCTTCAGGAACCAAGTGTTCCTGAACTGGCCAAATCACTTCTGAATCTCAAACTACCTGCCCACACAAGTCATAAGGCACGAGTAGCCGCTATGGAAAGAGTCATTCACGGGAACAGAGTCCCAACACACAAAACGACTGGCTGGGTCGTTACACATGGTGTACCGGTGTCCATTATATCAGATCGAGGTCCTCAGTTCACCTCGCACTTATGGAGAGCATTGCATAATGAGATGGGCACTCAGATAGATCTCAGCTCAGCATGTCACCCTCAGACTGATGGTCAGTCGGAGCGTATAGTTCAAATTTTAGAGGATATGCTCAAGGCTTGTGTGACTGATTTGGGCGGTCAATGGGACCAGTTCTTTCCTCTGGCGGAGTTTGCATACAATAACAATTATCAGTCCAGCATCGAGATGGCTCCATTCGAGGCTTTATATGGTCGGCGGTGTCGTTCTCCTATCAGGTGGTTTGAGCCCGCTGAGGCCAAGTTATATGGCACAGATCTGGTGAGGGACGTTTTGGATAGGGTGAAGATTATTCAGGGGAGACTCCGCACAGCTCAGTCCAGACAGAAGAGTTACGCAGATCAACGGGCGCGTGATGTAGCATTTATGGAAGGAGATAAGGTTATGTTGAAGATTTCACAGATGAAGGGTGTTATGAGATTAGGGAAGAAGGGCAAGCTGAGCCCCAGGTTTATAGGCCCTTTCGAGGTGTTGAGGCGAGTCGGGGAGGTTGCTTATGAACTTGCTGTACCTCCCGCCTTATCAGGAGTTCATCCGGTATTTCATGTATCCATGCTCCGGAGATATCATGCCGATTTCTCTCACGTGATTGATTTCATCACTATTCAGTTAGATGAGAAGTTGGGCTTCGAGGAGGAGCCAATTGCTATTATTGATAGGCAGGACCGCCATTTGAGGTTTAAGAGAATTTCTGCCGTAAAGGTCTAGTGGAGGGGCCAACCAGTGGATGAGGCGACTTGGTACTCCGAGGAGGACATGCGGAGCAGGTACCCACAGCTATTCGGCACTTCAGGTATGATTCTACGTCCGTTCGAGGACGAACGTTTGTTTTAGAGGGGGAGATTGTGATGACCCAAAGGGGTCATCTTATGTAAAGTTAATCATGACTGTGTTCTGAGGCCCTGAAAGCCTCCGTTAATCTCACCTCGATGTGCGTGCGTAGCCCGGTTCCGTAGCCAGGAAGCCTTTTATGTGAAAACTTGATTAAGAGTTGAATTTATGATAATTAATTGAATAAAGTTGACTTTGGTCAACATTTTTGGTAAACGGACCCGAACCAGTGATCTGACTGTCCCGGAAGATCCGTAGGAAAGTATGGGACTTGGGCGTATACCCGGAATCGAATTCCGAGGACCCAAGTCCGAGAAATGAATTTTTAAAGAAAATTGTTTTATGAAAATGCTGATGAAATTGAACCTTAATGTGAAACATGTGCTGCCGGGTCCGTATTATGATTCTGAAGCCCGTAACATGTTCAATATGTGTTATTTAAGTTATCTGTGAAATTTGGTAAGAAACAGACTTGATTCGACGAGTTTCGGATCAAAATGGGAAAATTGGAGTTAATGAAGTTTTGAGGATTTTCATAGAATTTGAAATTTGGCTTGAAATGTGATTTTGTGTTCCCGAGGTCCGAATGAAATTTCGAGACCGGGGATAGTTCTGTTATGTCATTCCGAGTAGTATAGACCGGTACGGTGCATTGAAGTGAATTCTAGAGTTTCAAGTTTTTAAGTATTGATTCAATTTGGTTTTGGGATTGAATTTTGAGCTTCGTTGTTGTTTTTCATGTTCCGAGAGTTTGAGCGAGTCCGTATCACGAATACAGAGTTGCCGGTGCTTTTAGACGGAGTCCCGAGGGGCTCAGGTGAGTTTTGGACCCCTAGGAGCTAAGTTAGGAAAACCAGAAATTTCTGCTATCTAGTTTCCTTCTCTGCGATCGCAGAAGGTGGGTGCGATCGCGGAGAAGGATTTTTCTTGGCTGGTTATTGTTCTCTGCGATCGCAGCCTCCCCTTTGCGATCGCAGATGTCTGGGATCCACACCTTCGTGATTGTAGCCTTTTCTCGCGATCGCATTGAGTCGCATCTGGGCCGGGTGGGTTTGTTCTTCGCGATCGCAGGACCTTTGCTGCGATCGCAGAGGTCTGGCCAGTTGGCCTCCGCGATCGCAGAACCTCTGTCGCGATCGCAGAGGTCTGGCCAGTTGGCCTTCGCGATCGCAGGGCCCTTGTCGCGCAGTTAAGGAATCCCTGTGCAGTTTTATAAAATACGGGACTTAGCATTTTTCCTCCATTTTCATCTTCCTCCTCAAGTTTTTAGAGAGCTCTTCAAGGAACCTTCCACCACTTCTATTGAGGTAAGTAAATTCCATAGTTCTACTAGTTTCAAACATTAATTCCTAGTTAAATTCACTATTAAATTATCTAAAATCATAGAATTAGGTAGTAATTTTAGGATTGTTGAGGATTTTGTGATTTTTCATTTTAGGCCATGAATTCAAGTAGAAACCACACCTTAATGATCCTTAGGCTATGGGTGAGTGATCCCTTCGAGAATTTTCGAAATTTGATCATGAGGGACCGGGGTTGGAATTTGGGAATTCTTCAAGAATAGCGATTTTATTGAATAACTAGAATAACTTCCCGCTTTGTGCATGCATTGATATTATTGTATACCTTTTGGCTAGTTGCGAGTCCTCGGGTGTAGAGTTCGGAGTTTCGGGCGCAGTTGTGGTCCGAGGGGTAGATTCGACACGAGGTGAGTCTCCTTTCTAACCTTGTAAGAGGGAATTTTCCCCATAGGTGATGTATATGCTATGTGTAATTTTTTGGGGGCTACGTACGCGCCAAGCGACAAGAGTCCGTACGTAGCGGCTATTATTGTTATGTCCGGGTAGTTAGGCCCACATCATGCCTTGTATGCTTTCTCGTAACGCCTTATATGTTTTTCCTTGCAATGCTTTATATGATTTATTGTGACGCCATGTGTGCTATAAGGTTATGTTTTTTATAGTGTTGTTCCTCTGAGGCTTTATGGAAAAATTGTTGAATGGTAAGGAATTTGTTATGGAAAGTGTTGAGAAATTGAAATGAATATGGGATCAGGCCGTACGCCACGGCAGTGGTGAAAAGAAATTTAAATGAATATGGGATCGGGCCGTACGCCACAACAGTGTTGAAAAGAAATTGAAGTTAATATGGGATCGGGCCGTACACCACGACAGTGTTGAAAAGAAATTGAAATGAATATGGGATCGGGCTGTACGCCACGGCATTGTTGAAAAGAAATTGAAATGAATATGGGATTGGGCCGTACGCCACGGCAGTGTTGAAAAGAATTGAAATGAATATGGGATTGGGCCGTACGCCACGACAGTGTTGAAAAGAAATTGAAATGAATATGGGATCGGGCCGTACGCCACAGCAGTGTTGGAAGGAAATTAAAATGAATATGGGATCGGGCCGTACGCCACGACGAGTGTAGAAGGTACCTTATGGGAGCGGGTCGTACGCCACGACGGATCTAAGAGTTTGTGATTATTGTTTCGTTCGGTGGTCTTACCCTTGAAAGTGCTTTATTGTTTAGTTCAGCAATTGTTTGGATTTCTGCTCTTGATATATATACTTGTTGCTTATCTCCCTGACATGCCTACTGTATTTCATTATATTCTACCATATGTTATTACTGTTGGACCTTAGTGAGTATCGAGTCGACCTCTCGTCACTACTTCTTCGAGTTTAGGCGGGATACTCACTGGGTACATATTTATTTAATATGTACTCATGCTGCACTTTCTTTTCTTTTCCGTACTTGACTGTACATGTCTGGAGGCTGGTACGTCTGATTATCAGGCCGGTGCTAGATATTGATAGCGTGGTCATAATTCATGGTGAGCTGCTTTCCCGGCGACATCCTAGCAGCACCCTGAAGTTCTTTTGTTATATTCTCTGTCCATTTCATTCAGGCTGAGACTCTGTATATATTGTAGTCATTGTATATTCAGTAGTTGCCCATGACACTCGTGACACTAGTTCCTGGCACACACGCGTAGTGCATGTATTTTGGGTTTTGGGTTGTATAGCTATGTATATGTTTTATTTCGGCCTTGTATTTACTATGATTTTTCCTGCAACTCAAGGCTAGTATCATGTTAGTTGTTTTAAACTGGTAATTATTGACTTGTTCGATTAGATGGGAAGGGTAACACTTAGTGTAATTTGTTTTAGCTTGCCTAACCTCGTCGTTGGGCGCCATCACGACCCGGATTAGGATTCTGGGTCGTGACAGATTTCCTTCTACGCGATGGCAGACATCCCGTCGCGATCACGGAGAGTAACTCAATAACCCCGGATTTTACCTTACGCGATCGTGGATGCCTCCACGCGATCGCGAAGCACCTAAAATCAAATCCACGCGATCGCAAAACCTCTCACGCGATCGTGAAGAGATAATTGATCCCCCTTCACACACGCCCTGCACACCTACGCGATCGCAGACTTCTCCAAGCGATCGCGAAGAACAACCTCCCATACCTTTGCGATCGTGAACTCTTTAATGCGATCGCGAAGAAGAAATTTGACCCCCCACTCAGCTAAGCCTACGCGATCGCAGTATACCCCTCGCGATCGCGGAAGAGGAAACAAGATGAAAAAAAACCCAAAAAATCCGCCAAGTCTTTAAGCCAAACGTTGGTCCGTTGACCACCCGAAACACACCCGAGGCCCTCGGGACCTCAACCAAACATACCAATACGTCGTAAATGATCATTCAAAATTAGTCGAGCCTTGGAAACGTCAAAAACAACATCAAAACTCCAAGAATTCATCGAATTCAAACCTATGAACATTGAAATTTCTAAATTCTACCAACGATGCCGGAACTACCCAAAACAACTCTGATTGATCTGAAAATTTGCAGACATATCCAAAATGAAATTACGAACCTGTTCCAACTATCGAAATTCAATTCCGACCCTGATAGCCTATTTTCCACTACCAACCGGAAATCGCCAAGAACTAACTTTCGCCAATTCAAGCCTAATTCTACACCAGGTATCACAAAAACATTCCGAACACACTCCTAAATCCCAAATCACCTATCTAAACTATCCGAGCCATAAAATCCACATTCAGAGGTCATTTACCAATAAGTCAACTCCGGGTTGACTTTTCCAACTCTAAAGCTACTTTTAGAGGCTAAGTGACTCAGTTCCCTCTATAACAATTCCGAACCCGAGCTAAACAACTCTAACTCATCATGAATAGTCTAACCAAGCTATAACAAGGCAGAAGCAATGAAAATAAATGCATGTTCTATGTAACGACCGGCCGAGTCGTTATATTCTCCCCCTCTTAAACAAATGTTCGTCCTCGAACGGGTCTAGAAACATACCTGAAGTCTGAAACAAGTGAGGATATTTGCTCCGCATCTCCCGCTCGATCTCCCAAGTAGCCTCCTCTACTGGCTGACCTCTCCACTGCACCTTCACTGAAGCTATCTCCTTTGACCTCAACTTCCTGACCTCGCAAGCCAAAATAGTCACTGGCTCCACCTCATAAGACATATCATCCTCGAGCTGAACTGTGTTGAAGTCCAAAATATGAGACGGGTCACCAACATACTTATAGAGCATCAACACATGGAATACCGGATGGACACTCGATAATCTAGGCGGCAAGGCAAGTCTATAAGCCACCTCCCCAACCTTCTGAAGCACCTAAAAAGGACCAATGAACCGGGGACTAAGCTTTCCCCTCTTCCCGAACCTCATGACACCCTTCATGGGTGATACCTTCAGCCGAACCTTATCACTACATCCCGAACCTTCCGGTCCGCATAACTCTTCTGCCTAGACTGAGCCGTGTAAAGTCGCCCCTGAATCAACTTCACCCTCTCCAACGCATCCTAAACCAAATCTGGGCCTAACAACCTAGCCTCACCGGGCTCAAACCAACCAACCGGAGATCTACACCTCCTACCATATAAAGCCTCATACGGCGCCATCTGAATACTAGAGTGGTAGTTGTTATTATATGCGAACTCCGCTAATGGCAGAAACTGATCCCACGAACCACCAAAATCAATCACACATGCACGCAACATGTCCTCTAGGATCTGAATAGTCCGCTCTGACTGCCCGTCGGTCTGGGGATGAAATGTTGTGACTTCAATTAAAGGTATACATTCCCTAATAAATTTTCTTTTCCCGACATGGGGGCACACGCTCCTTAGTCGATGCCAATTAAGGATATACATTCCCTAATTGATGTTTTCTTTTCCAATTAAGGGCATACATTCCCTAATTGTTGCATTCCTTTCCATTTAACAGTATACATTCCCCGATTGATGCTTTACTTTTCCAATTAAGGGTATACATTTCCTAATTTATTTCCTTTTTCCCGACATAGGGTGCACGTTCCCCCTGGTCGATGCCGATTAAGGGCATACATTCCCTAGTTTATGATTTCTTTTTCAACTGAGGGTATGCATCCCCTAATTGATTTCTTCCCCAGCATAGGGTATGCAATCCCTAGTTGATTTCATCTTTGCCACCCCCGGGGTATCTTCCTTTGAGATATAGGGTATCCACTCCCTAGTCTGCAATAACTCCGGGTGCACTGCTCCCGGCTTTTCACCGCTTTCAATAACAAGATAGTGTATATTTTCTTACAATAACGCACGAAATTTTTCCTAGTATGAAAACTGGGGTAGAAAATTTCGTTCGTTCGTTTTATATTTTGTGCAGATTACATTTTTTAGGACATTGGAACTCGAGATGACCAAAAGAAAGAATTTTGATCCAAAATAATAAAACAAAAGAGGAAAGAGAAGGTTGAATCCAAGGGGCGGAAACAGAAAAGATATGGACCGCTCAAGACAAAACTGAAGTCACAAGCGGCACATATCCCTTTCTGACCCGAAATGCTAAAAGAAGTTTGAACCAGCGCCTACAACTAACAAGCATCCAGGTCCAGATCAAGTCTGTATAAAAGCATCCAAGACTCAAGATCAGTCTTCAGCAAACTAATAGATAGGACTCTTGTAACTCATAGTTGATAGGTTTAGTTTAGTCTTCTCCATTTTGGCTACCTTGGTGTAATAGGGAGATCAACAGCAGTAACAACATCAACCGCAGTGAAACCATAGTTACGCGGTAGTCCCAGCTATCAAAACTTCCAATAACTACACTGACCTGATTCCTTTATAGCCAATGATATGTAGGAAACCTCTGAAGCATGGGTTCGGTCAAACTGTTCAAAAACGCTTCACAATGGAACATATGAATGGGTAAAAGCCGTTTATTGCTGCTCACCTTGTCTTTGCCCGAAAACTCTTCGTGTTTCCGAGCAAAGAGGGGCAGCTGTGAGCACGTGATTTTTACTCGCCATATCATCCTATAAAAATCTCAATAAATAAATTAATTTTATGAATTTTGTTGATTTTTAATGATTAATTGTGAACTTTTTGCATTTTTGCATGGTCATGATTCAACTTTTTGAATTATTAAAATTGCAGCAAGAAGTTATGAATTTATTATTTGTAATTGATTGAATTAAATAACGAACGAATGACAATTATTTGATGTAATGTAGTTTTGATAATTAATTACTAAAATTAATCATTTGTATCCAACAAATCATGGATTTAATTAGGAGTATTAAATTTATTCTTAATTAGTCTATAGTTAGAAAAAAATGAGATCAAATTAATTATTACATTTTTTGAATTTAATTAGATTAATTGAGTTTAAATTAAGCCTAGAATGTTAAAAATCGGACCTGGCCAAGAAAGACCCAGGCCCAAAATTCATTCTCTACACTACCAAAACAACCCAGCCCAAGGCTGACCCGGCCTGCCCCCAGCACCCAAAACGACCCCATTTTGCCCCCTTTCATCCCTAGCCGTTGGATCTCACTGATCCAACGGTCCTAAACCCCCACAACCCAATAATATTTAACTATTCCTAAGCCCTACACCCCCCCCCATTTAGTTAGAAGTCTAATACCCTACCCCCCTTTCGTCTCTCTCCCTTCTCCCTTAGAGACCAGCTAGAACCGCCGTAGTTCCACCCTTCCTCCGCTGTGCTCCGCCGGCCGGAAATCGCCTCCGGTGGAGGAGCTTCTCCAATCAACCCCAAAATCATACCAAACAATCTCTGTAGCCCCCTCAACCTCGTCCCACCATCTATTTCCCAAGATGAACAACCAATTTTGAGTAATTTCAAATATGTAAACCCGGAACCCTAATGTTCTTCTACAAGTTGACTCGAAGACCCCTAATGACTAAAACCTACATGAGTCAATAGCTCTTGACAAAAGCTATTGATTTATGTGGGTTTGGACCATTTCCAAGCCCGCCGGAATCTGGTCAAAATTCCGGCAAGTCCCCGGAGTTCACCCAAAGCCTCATGAATATTTCGTTTTAATCACTGTTCATTGTGTCACTGTTTTAGGTTTAGGTTTTTTCTTTTTTTTTCTTTTGAAGTTATGTAAACCAATTAATTCAATTAACTACTGATTTTAATTCAAATGTCACTCAATTTGGGTAAACTAATTAGGCAATAAGGAATTAGTCACACTTAATTAGTAGACCTAACCAAAGGTAAGACAATTAAGCTAACAACCTAGTTGACCTAAGTCTTAGATAGCTAGTTAAAACCAATTAACTAAGTTTAAAAAAAAACAAATAATTCACCTAGGCTTAAAATTTCTGATTTTAGTAATTGATTAGACTAAATCAGTTAACTTCATTTAAGGAGTTAAGTTGATCGACCTACTTTAATTAATTAACTTAAACATAGTTAATTAGATGAAACTAACTCTAAACTCCTAATCAATTAACCTTTAACTAGTTGACCTAACCTTAGTTAAGAACAATTAATAGTCACCTAAAGGACATAACTAGTGTTAGTTAACCAAAGTTAAGTAATAACCCAAGTGAGTAACCTTGATTACCCAATGGTAAATTCAGGGACTCCATAGGGTACAATAGGTAATGTAGACTTAGGGAATCAGAATTTTAAGGGTAGAAAGGTCTTTAATAGGTAAGAATATTTTAGAATAGGGGCAGCTGTCTAAAAAGATAAGGTTGACAGATTCCCTATGTACTATTATGTACTATTTACAGCTTTTTGAATTGGGAATATTCTAAAAGATACCCCATTTCCAAATATCTATAAATAGACCCCTCCTTTTAGTTAAAAAGGGTTCCTGGACGGTCTGAGAATACTTTTTTAGCTGTTAAAACATTCCAAAAACATAAAAAATGTCAGAATCATTCCAAGATAAGAGGAAAAAATTTGTTTATTCCTTCAAGAACTATTCAAGGTTTTGGGGTGGAATTTTCTCATTTCTGGGTTCTATTTGGACTTTCAATTCTGGTTTTGGGTTTTCAAAAAAGTTTTTCTTTTCTGGGATATTTTCTGTGGAGTTGTTTGCTGTTGCGGAGTCTTTTACTTTTGCTGATCTTGCTTGTACTTGACCTTTATTTGGTCAAGTCCCTTATTCTTTGCTATTTTTTCTCTTTGAAAAAGCTATGTATCAGTCCATCTACTCTTAATGAGATTCTCTTCATCTGTTATTCACTGTACAAAGCTATTTGTTCTTGATAAATAAAGTTCCTTCTTTTGTTTCATATAAATGTGACTGCGTGGATATTTATTAGCCTGATAATGAGCTTTTGAGTGTGGTACATGTTGTTGTGATGTGGTATTTCTCTGCTGGTGTAGGTTGTTGAATGAATGTATAGTTAATATTCACAGTTCTGAACAATACCACAGATTGCACTAGAGTGTTGAATCTGACCTCCTTATGGTCAGATTCTTTTCCTCTATAAGGGTGCAAAAATATACTTTCAATTGAGTCTCTTTTGATCAATAGAGAGATTCAACAAGAAAGTCTCTAGATAGGTTAGTATTAGCACTAGGGTAGATGGGTTTGACTTGTTAATAGTCAAATTCACCCCATAATAGTGCACAAAACAGCAGCATAAATGGCTGAAATTCACCATTTAAAGGGTATAAAGTATATAGTTAAGAAGGGCATTAAGGTAAGGAATTTGAATCATTGAATGGTCAAATTCATCCCCTACAAATGCCTAGATAATTAAAGTGCTATATAGTTAGAATTATGTTAATGTTAGCACTAAGGTAGGTGAATTTGACTCTTTGATAGTCAAATTCGTCTCATAACGGTGCATAAGCAGTTATAAAACTTGCTGGAATTGTCCATTCAAAGGATGTAAAGTGGATAATCAAAGGCTCATTAGAGGAAAGAATCTGAAATCCTTTATTTATCAGATTTATCCTTTTAAAATGCCTAAATAATCAAGTCAAGGAATTAATATGGATTGAAGGTCCAAGGTATGAAAAAAATGACATTCTGGAGTTGAATTTGATCTTTTTATGGTCATATTCATGCCAAGAGAGTGCATAAATGATTCTGCCATTTAGTATAGTTAATCATAAGCATTATCAGGATTAGAATTGACCTTCTCATGATCAGTTTGGTTCTGATGGATGCATAACACCTAATTAATTGGGGTGTTCTACAGATTACAAATGAAGGCTCAAATGTATGCCCTTAAAGGAATTCAAGTCAGACGAGTTAGTTAGAATCTTCATTTTAGTCTTCTTTCTTCTGAAAAATGTACCTTGATAGTAGTGATCAAGCTGTAATTTGTCTGTATTTATTTTTCAGAATTATGTAAGTTAAGACTGGACTGTACATTTAAATTCTGCTTAATACTCACACTAATTTTAGAAAAAAAGGCTTTTAGTGAAATTATAATTATTTTCCCTGTCTTGAAAGGCATGATAACAATGAAAAAATGGAATGTATATTCAAGATTAGCCTGTAGAGGATTTTATAAACACTTATTGATTTGGAAATGGCTATCTCTGATCCTAGTTGTCATCAATATAAGGCAGAATCAGTCAAATACGCCTAGCTCATTTCACATCTTACAAATTTTCTGAAACCAACGTATGCACAGATTCTTTACAAGTGAATTTCAATTCCAGTAACATGTGTTTTAAGGTCAAACTGATAAAGGTGTTCGCGCTACATCCTTCCTTAAAAGAAACTACAAGGTAGTTCTAGATTACAAATTCAAAGGCATTTAGAATTAGTATGATCTTGGTATAATCTTTCCCAAACGCTAAGTTTCATTTTTGATAATGTGCATCCTCCAAAAACAAAAACAAAAAGAAAAACTCAGTGACTAATTTGTGCTCAATCTGGCGAGTCTTTGATACATATGAGTATGATTTTCCCAAACAATATCCCTATGATAACTGGAAAATGAAATTAAATGTGCAAATCTTCTCCTGATTGTCATTTAGAATTATTGAATGCAATGTTTCTATCCATACTTGTATTCTAGTATTGTTTTACACAAATCCTTTTTTTTTTGTTAAATAGCCAGATTAGGATTGGCCAAAGGAGTTGAAATAATTTCGGGGCTAAATATGGCCATAGCACATAATAGGTTGTATTTAGACTAATGAAATTGATCCTTTGGCAACCTTCTAGGTAGAATCATGCCTTTAGCTTGAAATTTGGTAAACAATAGAATATTGTACCAAAATTACCATAACCTACACTCGGGAGTTGCAACTCGTGCCCCCGACCCTCAACTCCAAACAACTAATAAAACACATATAGCAACCACATGTGCATTTCATGTGACGTGTTTTCCATATGCTCAAAAACAACAAGTGTACGCCATCGTAACTTGTCCAAGATGAATCCATAAACGTCCTAATTTATTTTAAAACTAAAATGCTCCTTCAAATAAAAATACGTAAAGAATGATCAAATATTGCCTCAAATAGGCACTATAAAATGTCATGACCAATAGTCTTGACTACGCAATCTACATTCGGGCGCGACAACTCATGTCCCCGTCTTAAAATTCAAATCATAATAAACTTACGTCTTGCAATTACGGGTGCATTTCATGTGGCGTAATTGTAACACGTCCAAAAGCATAACAAGTGCACATTTCTCGTGACTTGTTTTCAAGATTAATCCATATTATCAAAAGCGGCTATTTTTCAAAGAGTTTCAAATTAAAGCGCATAAATAATTGGATAATTTAGGCCAAATAAGAATAGTTAAGCGACCGTGCTAGAACCACGGAACTCGAAAATGCCTAACAACTTCTCCCGGGTTAACAAAATTCCTTACCCGGATTTCTAGTTTGCAGACATTTAATAGAGTCAAAAAATTCCTCGGTGGCTACTCTGATAAACTAAAATGAATCCCAAGTCCGAATACTGGTCACTTTAATTGGAAAAACTCCCTTATTACCCTTCATTAATCGCGGGGTAGTGAAAAAAGAGGTGTGACAGCTCTGGCGACTCTGCTGGGGAAGCGAACCCAGAATCTCTGGTTCAGGGTTCAAGAATTCGAGCTTAGAATAAACTGTTATATTTTGGCTTTCGTTATCTGATTTTACGTGTTTCAACCCAATGTGCTAATTACCGCATTTACCGCTTTGATATTATTTGAACTGCGTATAAAACTGTGCCGAAACCCTTCTTCTCTCTGAGTCTTCTAAATCATCTGGGAAGTGTGCACTTCGTGTGACTTCTTTTCTGTTAGAGTCATCCAAATTTTAGAACGAGGTACGGACAAGTTGCAAAGCCGGTGAAGCTTCTGTATTCCCGGTACGCTGCCCCGACCTCGGCTCGAGCTGTCCGCTCGGGTAAGCCTTGTCAAGAACAAAACCCCAGGGTATAAACCTAGTATGACATAGCCTCATGTCGAATCCCTAGTAGGAACATTTACTTGCATCACGTGCATTTGACTTAGGGGACTCAACATAGGGGTTGGGTGCGTCTAGGACAGGTGAACCCAAAATGAAAGACTATCCCGGTGCATCCTAATTGCTATGTGTACAACATTTTCTTTATGGTTTGTTTGTTGACCGGCTATATAAAAATAATGATGAAATAAACAACAAAAGGGGAAGAAAAGAAAAAGAGATGACAGGAAAAAAAAACCAAGAGAGGAATAGAATAGGAGATTTGGCCGATTTTTGAAAACCCCGATATTAGACATCATCCCGAAACTCTGCAAAAATTTCTGAAAATCGTATTTCGAAATAAAGTAAGTCGGTGCATATTTTTTCAAAATTGTGTCGAGATTTCTCGAACTACGCACTATTTGATTCTCACCGGATGTGAGATACGTAGGCAACCCTCATCGGGTCCAACCTTATTTTCAAAACCAACACAGAAAACACGGTCGCAAAATTAGGTGATGTTGTTCTTGCCTAAAATAGTCAATTGTCCCAACGGGACGCCGGAAGTCTATTTTTGCAAAATAATCACGTATAGTCTTTTCGAAAAATTTCGGCCCAATTAGCGAGCACAGCCCTAAAAGCTTCCTACCCGAAGTATTGAGGGGCCGTATTCACAAAGACGGTCCATTTCCTCTTTTTTGAAATTACAAAACTTTTGCAAAAATGACACTTTTTTTCAAAAACCTTGTTTTACTTTGTTTTCTTAATCAAAACATTCAAACAAATATGCAGGATGAATACAGTTGAAAACACTCCCTTTAGGGCTGTCGAGGAAATTCCCGTGGGACTCCATATGTGGTGGAGCGACCTAGGGGAAGTTCGTAGAAAGTTTGCCGTAAAAGATTTGGGTGGACTCACTGGCCTTCAAAAAATCAAGCGGAGGTTGGATATCGTCAAAGCTTTAGTGTCATTTTGGGACCCTGCCCATAACGTGTTCCACTTTTCAGACTTTGAGTTGACACCCACGCTAGAAGAAATAGCAGGGTATGCTGGTCTCAGTGACAATTTTAGAAGTCGGTATCCGGTGGCCCCCAGGGCGATAACTCCACACAAGTTCTTGGATCTTTTGAACATTTGTCGTGACACTCAAGACTCACACCTGGCTGAAGGGTTCTGCACTTTCTATTTTTGTACAAACGGTATGGAGATCCTCGGGGCTATGAAGCTGAAAATACTGGTCTGACTCACCACAAGAACCAGGCTAAATGGGAAGCCCGCAGAGGGTTAGCTTTTCTTGTAGCATTCCTGGGAACTTTAATCTGCCCCCGAGGTGACGGACTGATAGATATAGGACTGGTAGGGATGGCGGATTTCATGACAAAAAAGAACAATGGCACTCTTATACCAATGATCTTAGCCGAAATTTACCATGCCCTAACAATTTGCCAGTCAGGGGGAAAGTTCTTCGAAGGGTGCAACCTGCTCCTACAGATTTGGATGATCGAGCACCTCTGTCACCGCCCAGGTTACATGAACTATGGCTTAACCAGTATGAATTGTATTGAAGAACACAGTACTCGGGTAGAAGGTCACAAATTTCATGAGGGCACAAAAGCTTGGCACTCACATCTGAGTTCATTGACCGCCGACCGAATCGAGTGGACCTTCGGATGGCTCCCCGTCAGCGAGGTTATCAATATGTCCGATGAAGTGTGCTATCTTTTGTTAATGGGTCTGCGGAGTATCCATCCATATGCCCCACATCGGGTATTACGGCAATTGGGTAGACAACAAGGTATTCCACATGATGAGGACTTAAGCCAACAAGCGATTGAGTTGTGTCCGAGAGCTACATTTTCGAAAAACAGGGTCCGTCAAATTTGGAACCAGTGCAGATTCTTAGAGCCTCAGACTTGGGTGAGAAACTTATCTCAATGGGAGGTAGAGCCAGACTATATTTCTTGGTATGGTAGAAGAGACCGAGAGCACCAAGAACCAGAGCGACCTGCAAAAAGACCTCACGTACAGCATTTTAGTGAGCAAACACAAGAACATTGGGGTTGGCTAGAAAAGGAAAACAACTACCGGGCCACAATAAGTAAACCGGAGTCCTAGATCCGAGAACTCAAATTTGAAAAAACTTCACAAACTGCTACGCCCGAAGGGGAAAAAAAAGGCTGAACAAAGAAAATGAAGCCCTCAGGGCTCAAATTCAGAAAATGAGGGTAGCCATTGAGAACCCCGAAAGAAGTAGAGCCGACGAAAGACTTGTCACTAGTCTCAGGCAAACGTTGTGTAGCTATGATGACGATTTGGACAAAGCCGAGGAAGATTTGACCCGAGCTCGAGCAAAGTTGGCAAAGAATACCGAAGAAAGGGAAGAATTCGTGCAAAAATTGAAGAGAAAGCACGACCAAGAAGTTCTGGGTTTGAAAGAAAGAATGGCCACCTTTGAAAACGAGATGGCCAAACAAGCACAAAGGTTTAAGGCAGAGAGAGAACAGTGTTATGACATGATAGCCCAGTTGGAAGAAGAATTGCGACAGTGGCAAAAACAGACTCACAAAGACGCCCAGGCTTTAGAGGCAAGATCTCAGCAGATCGGGCGTCTACTTCAGGAGAAAGGTATTATCAGACAAAGGGTCCGAGAGATAGCTGATTACATTGTCAGCAAATGCCAGGAATGCGAAGACATGACTCAGACCACCTTCTTCTCAGCGGTTATGATCTTTGTCCACTAGATAATGGATGACCTCTACCGCCTCCAACAAGATATAGCACGCAGGCCCGTGGCAAGGCCGAATGATGCCCCATGGGTGCCTGAAGCAATGAAAGCACTGATGTATTTTTGATATTTATCGAGTCTGTATTTTATTTTCCTACTGTAGTCCTATCCAAGTCCACTATAGTTTTTACATTTCCAAGAAAGTGTGTCTTAAGTCTTTTATAGTTTTTAAAAGTTTCAAAATGTACTGAAGTTTCCCGTGAAATTGAAAGTATTTTATCCAATGAATGAAAGTTTTGGGAAATGTTTATTTCTTTCCTTAAGGTTTATCCCTTGAACTACGTGATGATCTGATTCACGCGGCACCGTGGTACGTAGGCAATCCACATAGGATTCGGTCATAATCTTAAGAAATAAAAGTGAGGGAGAAATAAAAGAGAAAAATAATAATAATAATAATACAACGAAAGAAAGAAAAGAGTGGTAGAGAGAGGCAAAAAGGATGAAAATAGGATAAAAATGAGGGGAAGTTCACATCCGAGAAAATAAAGCCGGGATGAGACACACAACCATTGCAAAACATATAGAAAGCGTTTAATTGCCTAGGTGCATTGCATACCCCAAACGTGCGATTTCCCTATGTGATAAAATGTTTCGACCTAACATTTCGTTGGTTCACTCTTAAAGGTGTTTTTCTAGGGTGGTTGGTTTTGCGGTAACCTGGCTCCCCATCCCTACTTCACTAGATCAAAGGGAAGCATAGAAAAGACATCCGAAAGCCACTTATCAACCGTCAACTCTTCTGTGGAGGACCCAAAACCACTCATCCCAACGTCTGAGTCAGCCACAGCTGAAGAGAATAGGATCCTGCGTTGCCGTATGCTAGAAATGTGGGACACATGGTCCAACGGTAGGGAACCGCCCAGTTCCATCCCGGGCTTCCCCGAGATAATCCCCAGGACAGCCGGAACTTCTAACATCCCTATAAGTTACCCGACCATGCCATTCATATACCCAACTATGTCGGCTCACTTTGCCAGAAGACCTTCTGAGGTTCGCCCCCAGGTCTTGTTCTCCGGTGCATCATCAAACATCTTCACTGCACCACCGAGCTCCACCACGGCTCCACCAACTATAACCGGGCCCAGCTTTGAGCCGCCGACATTTACATTCCAAACGCCATCATTTCTGGGCGCCACTCATGTCACTCCTAATTCATACCCCCAACAACCTCAGTATGAAGTTACTTTGGGACGAGATAAGAAAAGCCCCGAGCATGAGGAAATGGCTCGAAAAATGAAGAGTATCGAGTAGAGCCTCAAGAACATACAGGGGCGGAGCGGCAAAAAAATGTCTCATACGCCGATTTGTGCATGTTCCCACACGTCCACTTGCCTCTCGAGTTCAAAACCCCCAAGTTCGAAAAATATGATGGACATGGGGACCCCATAGCTCATCTGAAAAGGTATTGCAACCAACTTCGAGGAGAAGGTGGGAAAGAGGAAATTCTCATGGCATATTTTAGAGAGAGATTAACAGGGATTGCATCAGAATTGTACGTGGACCAGGATATATCCCGTTGGCACGTATGGGATGACCTAGATCGGGACTTTGTTTGACAATTCTAATACAACGTGGATATCGCTCCCGATAGAAACTCTCTATCCAACCTCAAAAAGAAGTCCTCAGAAAGTTTCAGAGAGTACGCTATTAAGTGGCGTGAGAAGGCGTCTAGGGTCAAACCTCCGATGGATGAGGTCGAAATGGTCAATGTTTTTCTACAAGCACAAGAAGCAGATTACTTTCAAAATATGATGTCCGCCATGGGCAAACCATTTGCAGAAGCAATCAAAATTGGGGAAATGGTTGAGAATGGTTTAAAGACCGGTCGTATCCTAGGCCAATAAGCCATAAGAGCAACTTCCCAGGCCATCCAAAACGGATCCGGGAGTGCAGCCAACAGAAAGAAGAAAGAAGAAGGGGCCATGATGGCTTCCGATGTCAGTGGTCCTCGGCAACACTCAGGTCCATTCCCCAAAACCTCCCAACACTATTACCCTCACCAAAACGCAGCTTACACTACATCTCATTTTCCCTATGAAGTAATGAACGCTCAGCCGCATCTCCGGCCGCAACAACAATACAACCAGAACAGAGCTCCGCCCCCAAGAAATAACCATCCTCCCCCAGCTCCATACAATCCACGCCCTCCTCAAAACAACTACCCATACAATGCTTACCCCCGTGAGCCCCCGAGGAGACTCAATTTCACTCCTATCAGTGAGCCATATTCAAGTCTTTTCCCAAAATTGGTCCAGATGGGGCTTCTGCAACCCGTACCTCCGACCAGACAAAACCCAGCATCAGTGTCATACAAACCCGGAACCAATTGTGCCTACCATTCCGGAGCAGAGGGACACGACACAGAGGATTGCTGGACTCTCAAGCGGGCAGTGGAAAATCTTATAGAGCAAAAGAAGGTAGTGTTAAGGGATGAAGAAGCTCCTAATGTGACTAACAACCAATTGCTCGCCCATAACAATGGGCCTGTTATCGGCATGATCTATGAGGACCAAGATTTTGACCCAGCTTTAAAGGCTATCATTGCCATCGGAGACGCGGAGAAAAAGCCTAAGGCGACACCCAAGCCAACCAAGGAAATAAAAAAGAGCAATCCCGTTCCTCAAGCTACAGGGAAAGCTGAAGCCAAAACAAAGATGTGACCTTCTAAAGACGTCGTTCTTTACGTCCCCAGGGCACCCAATAAGGAACAAGGTATGTTGAGCCCGCCTAGAAAGCTACAATTCAACAGAGCCGTGACAAACGACCCAACAATGTATGTACCAACGGGGACATACGTGGCGCGGGGGCAAATAATTTCACCCAGGCTGAATGAGCCCGTGGTTATTAGTCGCGCGCCGCAAGCTCCCATAAAAAATACTACTCTCGTCCCATGGAACTACAACAAGACGGTAGTAACATAGAAAGGGAAAGAGATCATAGGGGAAGCAATCGAAGCAAACTCCTCTGAGGGATACCTCAATCTGAAGGAGCTAGCCAAAAAAAGCACAAACGCTTCCCTCTTAACAGACCTATCACTGCCGAGGAAGCTGAGGAGTTCTTTAAGAAGATGAACATGACTGAATACGCTACAATTAAGGAACTCAGGAAAACTTCTGATCAAGTGTCATTCTTATCTTTGTTGATGGGCTCGAACGAGCATCAGAAAATACTCTTGAAAATGCTGAATGAAGCGTATGTGTCGGCAGAGACCTCAGTCGAACAATTGGAAAGAATGGCCGAGCATTTCTTTGCAGTAAACAAAATTTCTTTTAGCCAGGATGATCTACCGCCTGAGGGAGCCGCTCACAACAAAGCCTTACGCTTAACAGTTAAAAGTGAGGGATATTATGTGAAGAGAGTTATGCTTGATGGAGGTTCCGGGGTAGATATTTGCCCTTTATCCACACTACAGGGAATGGGAATCAGCACTGAGAGAATCAAGCCGAATAATGTCTGCGTCCGTGCTTTCGATGGAATCAAAAGGGACATCATTGGCGAAATAGACATAGCTATGACGATCGTCCCTGTGGACTTCACTGTAACCTTCTAAATTCTAGATATGGATACCTCATACAATTTCTTGCTAGGAAGACCGCGGATTCATGCCGCTGGAGCCGTACCCTATACTCTCGATCAAATGGTCAAATTTGAATATGAAAATCAGGAGATAGTGGTCCACGGGAGGACGAGCAGTCAATCTACAGAGACCCCCCGATCCCTTGCCTTGAAGCTAGAGAGGGAAGTGAGCACATTGTCTATCAAGCGTTTGAAATTGTGTCAGCCGACCAACATGAAGAAGGTGCTCCGTGCCCACAACCCTGCCTATCAAATGCGTCAATCATGGTCGCTACCGACATGATTAGACATGGATACAGACCCGGAAAGGGGCTTGGGGTGTCTTTGCAAGGTATCACTGAACCGATCTCTCTACCTGCCGCTAAAATATTCTTCGGCATAGATTTCCAAGCCTCAGATGAAGATGGGAAGTGGGCTGATGCCTGTAAAAGCAGTGGATGGGACCTACCTCAGCCGGTCCCACATATTACTGAGACTTTCATCGAACCGCAATATGTCGAAGAAGAATAAGTGGCCTTTACGGCCAAAGAAATCGAGGGAATCTGCGAGGCCATGAAGCAGATGTTGTATGAAACTAACATGGTCCAGTTGGGAGAAGGCTCAAGCACCGCTGAGGTGAAGTACATGGGCCCAAACGCCAAGTTGAAGAATTGGAAGGCTACTCCATTCCCCGTCAGGCGGGAGACTCGGTAGTTCAGTTTTGCCATCTTTCCTGCACTATGAGTTATTTCAGAGTGTAACTCAAGTGTTTTTTATTTACTGCCTTTTTGAATTCTGATTTAAACCCTCCTACGTTCAAATTCAGTGAAATTAAAATCAAAATTTCATAGTCTATTATTCCTTCTGATTTTTGCCTATTTTTCTTATTTTCAATCCTAATAATGAGGCTTTTAATAACATGACATGCTTGCGGACTTCATGCTCTGATCTTAATACACTGTCTAACCTCGAAATAATGAGTCAAGAACTGGAATATGATGAAGAAGAGGCTTTTAGGGAAATAAATCGAGAATTAGAAAAATTCGAGAATAAGCCTAAGCCGAACTTAAACGAAACAGAACCTGTCAACTTGGGTAATGCTCAAGAGATTCGAGAAACCATGATAAGCGTCCACACTGATGAAAGGACTAGGGATGCTCTGATTAAACTTTTATTTGAATTCAAAGACGTGTTTACTTGAACCTACGATGACATGCCCCGACTAAGTGTAGATTTGGTGGTACATAAATTTCCAACCTACCCCGGTTATCCACCCGTCCAACAAAAGCAGAGGAAATTTAAAACAAACATGAGTGACAAAATCAAAGAAGAGGTTACTAAACAATTAAAAGCGGGAGTGATCCGGGTGGTCCAATACACCACCTGGTTGGCCAATGTGGTTTCAGTACCTAAAAAGGACGGAAAGGTCAGAGTATGTGTCGATTATCGAGACTTGAATAAAGAGAGCCCTAAAGATAACTTTCCACTACCAAAAATACATATCCTGGTTGACAATTGTGCCAAGCATGAGGTACAGTCTTTCCTGGATTGTTATGTTGGATACCACCAGGTACTGATGGATGAAGAAAATGCATAAAAGACGGCTTTCACTACACCCCAGGGCACCTATTGTTATCGAGTCATGCCGTTCGGCCTAAAAAACACTGGGGCAACATACATGAGGGCCATGACCGCCATTTTTCACGACATGATGCATCAGGAGATTGAGGTATACGTGGATTATCTGATTATTAAATCTAGGACGCAAGATGACCATGTCCAGCATTTGAGGAAATTCTTCGAACGCCTGCGTAAGTATGATATGAAACTAAACCTGACCAAGTGTACCTCGGAGTTCCGTCTGGGAAATTACTGGGGTTTATAGTCTGCCGACGGGGCATCAAGCTTGACCCAACAAAGATAAAATCTATTCGGGATCTCCCACCACCGAGAACCAAGAAGGAGGTCATGAGCCTGTTGGGTAGGTTTAATTACATCAGCAAGTTCATCGCTCAGTTGACGTCCACTTGTGAGCCTATATTCAAGTTGTTGAAGAAAGATGCAGCCATCAAATGGACGGACGAATGCCAGGACGCTTTCGACAAGATCAAAGAATATCTGCCGAACCCGCCAGTGCTAGTCCCACTAGAACCAGGAAGGCCTTTGTTCTTATATCTGACGGTGTTGGAAAATTCCTTCGGGTGTGTTCTCGGGAAACATGACGCAACCGAAAAGAAAGAACAAGCCATATATTACTTGAGCAAGAAGTTCACGAGCTACGAAGCCAAGTACAAGGTGTTGGAAAGAACGTGCTGCGCTCTAACTTGGGTCGCTCAGAAACTCCGACATTATTTATTGGCTTATACCACCTACCTCATCACTAGGTTGGACCCACTGAAGTACATATTCCAAAAGCCAATGCCCACCGGGAGATTAGCTAAATGGCAGATTCTGCTCATCGAATTCGACATAGTCTATGTCACTCGCACGATAATGAAGGCCCAGGCGTTGGGAGATCACTTGGCAGAAAATCCTGTCGATGACGACTACCAACCCCTAAGCACTTACTTCCCAGACAAAGAGGTAAATTCAGTCGAGATAACTTCTGAAGACGCCAACACTTGGAAAATGTTCTTTGATGGAGCCGTAAATGCAAAAGGTGTTGGGATTCGGGCAATCCTGATTTCACCCACGGGACCGCACTATCACGCTACGGCCCGCCTTCGATTCTTCTATACGAACAATACTGCCGAATATGAAGCTTGTTTAATGGGTATGAACATGGCCATCGACATGGATGTATAAGATTTATTGATCATGGGAGATTCAAATTTGATTATCAAGCAGCTCAAGGAGAGTAGGAAACTCGGGATGTTAAGCTCCTTCCATATAGACAACATGTTGAATATCTTAGCAAACGATTTAAAGCTGTCGAGTTCAGATATATTCCTCGATGCCACAACGAGTTAGCAGATGCCCTGGCTACCCTAGCGGCAATGCTGCCATATTCGGGTAATGTTCACATTGACCCGTTGGAAATTCAAATCAAGGAAAGGCATGGTTATTGAAACATGGTCGAAGTAGAGCCCGATGTCCAATGGTATCACGATATCAAAAGATTCTTGAAAACAAAAGAATATCCAGAGCAGGCCAATGAGGACCAAAAGAGAACCATCCGGAGACTTGCTAGCGGTTTCTTCCTAAGTGGGGAAGTACTGTAAAAGAGGACTCCCGATCTGAATCTATTAAGATGCATAGACGCCAAAGAAGCCGAAAGGATTATGAACGAGGTGCACTCAAGAGTATGCGGTCCCCACATGAACGGATACGTCCTCGCGAAGAAAATCTTGCGGGCTAGGTATTATTGGATGACCATGGAGAAAGATTGTTTTAGCTTTGTTCGGAAATGCCACAAGTGTCAAATACACGGCGATTTGATTCACGCACCACCATCAGATTTGCATCCTATGTCAGCACCTTGGCGGTTTGTTGCCTGGGGAATGGATGTCATAGGGCCGATCGAGCCAAGGGCCTCAAACGGGCATCGATTTATTTTGGTCACTATTGACTATTTCACGAAATGGGTCGAGGTAGTCACTTTCAAAGTTGTCACCAACAAAGCAGTGGTGGATTTCGCGCACTCTAATATCATCTGTCGTTTTGGTATCCCAAAGACTATCATTACCGACAATGGCGCGAATCTAAATAGTAACTTGATGAGGGAGTATGTGAAAAATTCCAAATCACACACCGTAATTCCACCCCTTACCGGCCCAAAGCCAATGGCGCCGTTGAAGAAGCAAACACAAATATTAAGAAAATCCTCAGGAAAATGATTCAAACTTCCGGGCAATGGCACGAGAAATTGCCTTTCGCATTACTGGGATATCGCACGACAGTGCGCACATCGGTTGGAGCTACTCCTTATCTATTGGTTTATGGAACTGAAGCCGTAATACCCGCAGAAGTCGAAATTCCCTCCCTTCGGATTATTGTCGAAGCAGAAATTGAGGATGACGAATGGGTCAAAACTCGATTATAGCAATTAACGCTGATCAATGAGAAAAGGATGGCCGCAGTTTGCCACGCGCAGTTGTACCAACAAAGAATGGCCCGCGCCTACAACAAGAGAGTGCGGCGTAGGAACTTTGAAGTAGGGAAACTTGTGTTAAGACGTATCCTCCAGCACCACGAAGAGGCGAAAGGAAAATTCGCCCCGAATTGGAGGGGTCCGTATATCATAAGGAAAGTGCTTCCGAAAGGAGCATTGTACTTGGGAGACATCGAAGGAAATGACCCCGAAACGGCTGTCAATGTAGATGCAGTCAAAAGGTATTATGTCTGACCTTTTCCGTGATGATGACGCTGACGATCGAAATGACGAAGGCTTTCCATTCATGTTACCCCAAACACTATCATTTTGTAAATCCTTTTAGCCGGTTATTCTTCCTTGACAACCCTCCTTGGAGTTTGAAGAAAGAAAAGAGAAAAGAAAAGAAGAAAAAAAAACAAAATCAAAAGAAATCAAACAAAAAAAATAATAATAATAAAAAACCAAAACAAAAACAAAAATGTTTGCCTGAATTACGTCTGACTTGATTCCAAAAGGATACGTAGGCAGCCTCTCCTTGGAGTTCAGTCACACAAAAAATAAAAATCCACATTTCCCCAAGAGTTTAAACCAGGGCAAGTGTTGAGATGCGGCAATGATTCGCCTGAAAGTTCCAAGGTTGTAATTCAATACAAATTCTTTTTATCCCAAATCCTAGTCAAGTCCTTTCGATCAATCGGCAAAGAAAAGCCAGAATGGGAATATACATCTATTTGGACCTCATACAAGCAATGAGAGAGTCTTACTGGTGAAAACCCACACGGGCACCATAAGGCGACGGTGAGTAGGGAAATTAAAAATGAGAGAGTCTTGTTGGTGAAAACTCACAAAGAGCACTACAGGGCGATGGCGAGAAGAGAAATCGGTATCCGGTGGCACTACTAATCGAAAAGAGCACTACAGGGCACTACTAATCGAAAAGAGGATGATTGGTCACTGATATCGACATGGTCTGGGGCAAGGTTTCTCAACCTCGAGTTAAACGTCGTGACGAATTTCCGAGAGTCATGTGGTTTATATAGATCAGGCATCCAGTCCAAGACACATGTCATGTTCATTGGAAGCCGCGTGCACTCCAGATAAGTGTCACGACCCGAAATCCCACCTTCGGGCCATGACTGCGTCTAACGTTGAACCCGCTAGACAAGCTAACGTTTGAACTAAATAAAACTCATTAACAACTAAAACGAAAAAGATAACTAAAGCATCGATGGTCAACGATATGAAGGTTAACAAATTACCAAAAATAATATAGCAACCTTGAAAGAAAACCCATATACAAATCCCAGAACTGGTGTCACATACTCACGAACTGTCTAAGAGATTACTAAAAAAAGGTCTAAAAATAAGTACATATGACTGTCTTTGAACTTTAAGCTAAGACAGAGCTGAAAGTGAAGGGTAGAAGGTGACGCAAGTCCCACGAACATCTGCGGGTCTACCTCGATGTCTCCTATATGAACTGATGGAATGCCCCGACCGTCAATGACCACCGGGTCCGGCTGCGTAGTCTGCACAACATAAAGAAGTGCAGGTGTAGCATCAGTACAACCGACCCCATGTACTGAGTAAGTGCCAAGCCTAACCTCGGCGAAGTAGTGACGAGGCTAGGACTGACAACAATATATGTACCTGTGCAATTCTATATAATAACGGGAAAATATCGACGGCAATAAGCAAGTAAGACAGATACGGGGAGAACATGCTGCGGGTAAAAGGGGCAACAAAATGCTAGCACAGTAGAACAGGGTAATAACTGAAGTGTAAAAAGTAAAAGCAGGAATATAATGTCTCAGGACAGATAATGAACAGCAAAAGGCACGGCATGTCCCCTCGTGCATAATCTCACAGTCACTCGGCACAGAATGTCCCCTCGTGCATAAATAGTAACACTCGGCACGAAATGTCCCCTCGTGCAATAAATAATCAACGATCAACACGGCATGTCCCCTTGTGTGATAAATAACAAAAAATCAGCACGGCATGTCCCCTCGTGCAATAAATATTCAACGATCAACACGGCATGTCCCCTCGTGTGATAAATAATAAACGATCAGCACGACATGTCCCCTCGTGTGATAAATAATAAACGATCAACACGGCATGTCCCCTCGTGTGATAAATAATAAACAATCAGCACGGCATGTCCCCTCGTG
>ML292367.1:0-21229 GCA_005239495.1 Nicotiana undulata | reverse complement strand
GTCATGAAACAACATCAAGGTATCACTTCTAAATCACCAATTACTCATAGTACAGAGAATATTAAGAACATGGTATGATTCATTACAATTGACTCACGGGCAGGCTTGACCGCAACATATAGACACTCGTCACCCCGCCTATACGTTGGACATGAATTACACATATCAAACACTTACCTCGGCTCCAAAAATGCAAGTCAATACTCAATAAACCAATTCCGAAGCCTAATTATACATTTTCTACTATTCTTCCAAAAATACTAAAATTCGACCCCGGGCCTGCTTGGTTCAAACACGAGGCTCGGACCAAAACCCGTTCACCCATAACCCCACGAGTTAGAATATAATTTGTTTTAAGATTCGACCCCAAATTGAGGTTGAATCACCCAAAATTCCCAAAAACCTAACTCTACCCAAAATCCCTAATTTCTACTTTGTTTCCATGTTTTTAGGCTTAGAATCTAGTGATTAGTTGATGAAAGTAAGAGGAAATGATGTCAAGAATACTTACCTATGGAGCTATGGAGAAAAAGTTCTTCAAAATTCGCCTAGGTGGGTTGGGGAAGAAGAAGAGTTGTGAAAAATGGGAGAAATCTTGAAATAGTTCCGTTTTTGGGTTATTAAAATCACTGGAGGTATATACCCTTCGCGTTCGCGGGCCACTGGCCGGGTTCGCGAAGGGTTGACAGCTGGGACTTATGCGTTCGCGTAGCCAGGGCCGCGTTCGCGTAGGTATGACACCCTAACCTTCCGCGTTTGCGAGTCTCTGCCCGCGTTCGCGAAGAACAAACCTACCTAACCCAAGACCCCACCCTATAACACTACGCGTTCGCGAGAGGGGCGTCACGTTCGCGTAGAGCAGTACCCCCCATAGCTCCGCGTTCGCGACCGTACCCCTGCGTTCGCGTAGAACAAAACCCAAGCCACACTATTTAACCTTCGCGTTCGCGAGCCCTTGGCCGCGTTCGCGAAGGGTATTACACCAGACATCAGAAACAGGCCAAGAATACCATATTTTTCCTTCTTTTCACACCCCGTTAGCTACCCGAAACTCACCCGAGCCCTCGGGTCTCAAAACCAAACACACACACGACTCCCAAAACATCATACGGACTTATTCAAGCATTTAAATCACCAAAATATCATCAAAATCATTGAATCAAACCTCAAAACTCTTAGAATTTTCTTAAAACTTCATAAAGCTTAACTTTTCCAATTTTAATCCGAAATACGTCATTTCAAGTCCATTTTACACCAAATTTCACTAATAAGACAAATAACATATAATAAACCTGTTCCGGGCTCCGAAACCATAATACGGTCACGGTAACACTGTTTTCACATAATTTTTCCTTTTCAAAATCCTTTATTATTTTCAGAAAATAATTTTCTTTAAAAATTTATTTCTCGGGCTTGGGACCTCGGAATTCGATTTTGGGCATACGCCCAAGTCTCATATTTTCCTACGGACCCTCCAGGACGGTCACATCACGGGTCCGGGTCTGTTTACCAAAAAGGTTGGCCAAAGTTAACTTTATTCATTTAATTATCATAAAATTCCATTTCAACATAAGGACTTCCCTGCTACACGCCCGGGCTGTGCACGCATATCGAGGTGAGATTAACGGAAGCTTTCGGGGCCTTGGAACACAGATTTAGCTAGTATTACTTAGGATGACCTTTTGGGTCATCACAATCTCCACCTCTAAAACAAACGTTCGTCCTCGAACGGACATAGAAAATTACCTGAGTCTCTGAAAAGATGGGGATAACGACTCCTCATATCGGACTCGGACTCCCAAGTAGCTGCCTTGGCAGGCTGACCTCTCCACTAAACACGGACCGAAGGACAACTCTTCGACCTGAACTGACGAACCTGCCTATCTAATATAGCTACCGGTTCCTCCTCATAAGTCAGATCCTTGTCCAACTGGACACCGCTGAAGTCAAGAACATGAAATAGATCTGCAATATACCTCTGGAGCATGGATACATGAAACACTGGATGCACTGCTGATAAATGCGGTGGCAAGGCAAGTCTGTACGCCACCTCTCCTACCTTATCCAAAATCACAAATGGACAAATATACCTAGGGCTCAACTTGCCCTTCTTTCCGAATATCATCACGCCCTTCATAGGCGACACTCGAAGGAATACCTGGTCTCCTACCATGAAAGCCAAATCTCGAACTCTACGATCTGCATAACTTTTTTGGCTAGACTGAGTTGTACGAAGCCTATCCTGAATAATATTCACCTTATCCAAGGCATCCTGGACAAATCATCCGGCTGGAGACCGATATCGCCTACCATACAATGCCTCATACGAAGCCATCTGAATGCTCGACTGGTAACTGTTGTTGTAGGCAAACTCTACTAAAGGCAAAAACTGATCCCATGAACCACCAAAGTCAATGACATAAGCTCGCAACACATCCTCCAAAATATGAATAGTACACTCGGACTGTCCATCCGTATGAAGATGAAATTCTATGCTCAACTCGATCTGTGTGCCCAACTCTCGCTGAAATACTCTCCAGAAATGGCAGGTGAACTGAGTACCTCGGTCTGATATAATAGATAAGGGCACGCCATGCAATCTGACAATCTCTCTCATGTGAATCTTTGCCAACTTCTCCGCTGAATATGAAACTGACACAGGAATGAAATGTGCTGACTTGGTCAGCCTGTCCACAACAACCCATACTGCATCAACCAACCTCTGAGCTCGTGGAAGCCCAACTACAAAATCCATCGTGATACGCTCCCACTTCCACTCAGGAAGCTGAATCTTCTGCATCAATCCACCAGGTCTCTGGTGCTCATACTTAACCTGCTGACAATTCAAGCACCGAGCTACATAAGCCACAATATCCTTCTTCATTCTACGCCACCAATAATGCTTCCGCAAGTCCTGGTACATCTTCGCGGCGCCCGGATTAATGGAATACCGGGAACTATGGGCCTCCTACAATATCAACTCACAAATGCCATCAACATCGGGAACACATATACGACCCTACAATCTCAAAGATCCCTCAGCATCGACTATGACCAGCTTGGCACGTCCGTGCCGAACTGCATCTCTAAGAGCACACAAATGACGATCATCATACTGCCTGGCGCGAATACGATCATACAACAATGAACGAGCGATGGTATGGGCCAAAACACTGCCACCCTCAGTAACCTCCAACCTAACAAATCGATTGGCTAACGCCTGAACATCCAATGCCGAAGGTCACTCTCCAACTGATAAATAGGCCAAGCTACCCATACTGACTGACTTCAGGATCAAAGCATCGGCCACCATATTGGCCTTTCCCGGGTGATAGAGAATAGTAATATCATAATCCTTCAGCAACTCTACCTACCTCCTATGCCTCATATTCAACTCTTTTTGCTTAAACAAGTATTGCAAACTCTCGTGATCAGTGAATACCTCACACGGTAGCCCATAGAAATAGTGCCTCCAAATCTTTAAGGCATGAACAATAGCTGCAAGCTCCAAATCAGGGATTGTATAGTACTTTTCATGAATCTTTCACTGACGTGAAGCATAGGCTATACTCTTCCCATAATGCATCAACACAGCACCAAGCCCAACCCACGAAGCATCACAATACACGGTATAAGAACCTGAACCTGTGGGCAATACCAACACTGGTGCTGTGGTCAATGCTGTCTTGAGCTTCTGAAAGCTCGCTTCACACTCCTCAGACCATCTGAACTGAACACTCTTCTGCGTCAACTTGGTCATAGGGGCTGCTATAGATGAAAACCCCTCCACGAACCGGCGATAATAGCCTGCTAGGCCTAAGAAGCTCCGAATCTCTGTGGCTGAAGTGGGCCTAGGCCAATCTCTAACTGCTGAAACTTTCTTCGGATCCACCTGAATGCCCTCTACCGATACAACGTGTCCCAAGAATGCCACATAACTAAACCATAACTCACACTTAGAAAGCTTGGCATACAATTGCCTATCCCTTAGAGTCTGGAGGATGACTCTAAGGTGTTCCTCATGCTCCTCTCGGATGCGAGAGTATATCAAAATATCATCAATGAAAACAATAACGAACGAGTCCAAATAAGGCCTGAATACTCGGTTCATCAACTCCATGAATGCATCGGGGGCATTAGTCAACCAAAAACATCACCAAAACTCATAGTGCCCATACGAGTGCGAAAAGCTATCTTAGGGACATCAGAATTCCAAATCCTCAGTTGATGATAACTAGATCTCAAGTCAATCTTGGCGAACACCGTAGCACCCTGAAGCTGATCAAATAAATCGACAATCCTCGGCACTTGACACTTATTCTTAATAGTAACCTTGCTCAATTTGCCGGTAGCCAATACACATCTTCCTTGAGCCATCTTACTTCTTAACAAACAACTCTAGAGCACCCTAAGGAGAAACACTAGGCCATAACAAAGTCTACCCAACAAATCCTGTAGCTGCTCCTCCAATACTTTCACAATGCTGATATCGGGATACGATGCCTGAAGACCTCATAATTACCCAAAATAACGTGCCTCATCTAACGCCACCCGGGGCGGGCACCTACCTTGTAAGTTAAGGCTCCATAATTCTAGCACGAATTTAGCAAATTACACACAGATGGTTAATTAGTTTATTTATTTATTTATTAATTAATATTATTATTACTACTCCTATTTTACACATAAGTCTTTTAACAAGCATGACTTCCTACCATTATTATAGTAAAAGATACATGTTAATTCACAAGGGAGAATTTAATCACTAGATTTTCCATCACAAGGGTTTCATCTTTACATAACTTCCACCGCGGATCGAGGCTCGCTCTAACTATACCCAATCATGTTAACACACGAGGATCTCGTCCTCAATCCTGAATCACAAGTAANATGGTGAACACAGTTATTCCCATAGGATTTCTCAATACAAGTATTCACATAAGTAGATTTTTAGATTTATGAAGCTCACCCGAGAGTGGAGCATCTTAGAATAATTTTGTAGATGAGCATAATCGAATTAAATTCAGAAAATCGCCACTTTATAGGAATTAGAGACTGTTCTTTTAATGAAACCATTCAATGTAACGACCTCATCCATACCATAGAAAATATAACAACAGACTGGGTCTCCACCTCTAAGAAATTAACCTCCACTTCCGACCTTCCGGCTCCTTCTTCACTAAGTGGCCATGTGGTTGAGTTGTAGCTGCAATGGGGCACGTAGCCTGAGTGCTCCGATGAAATATGACCCTCCCAAGCCTAAGGAAATGTATACCACTAGCCGACACAAAGAATCATCCTGCCCTGAGTCGTCCAAAATTTACAATCATTTTTGAATCCTTTAATGAGTATTGGGACTCGTCCTCTGGCTATGCGAACCAACGTAGGAGTGTGACGGTTTAACATATCGAACTTGATGGCATATTGCGATACCGTCTTATGACCCGACACAGCCGTAACTTCCACGCCAAGTAGACCTTTTTAGACTTCAAGTTGTTTGAATAAATCCTCTGGTACTGAGGTATAGGGTTATTAAGGAGGTAGATGTACCGAAATTCCCAGCTTTATCTCTTACAAAAAATCCCCGGCCTTATACATTCCAAACCAAAAATGATATGACACGTAGCCTCTCAATCTATTCCTTGACAGTGGGCCTCCCCACGTGGCACAAGTCATAGGTCACAATACCTGATAATCCACGATGTTAAACTCCACAGCTCATATAAATCAATCCTGTTGCTTTACACTTATTCCCATGGTGTGCAATACCTCATAGAGGCGGTCAAGAAAATCCTGTGGGTGTTCAAAAGATATACCACTGAAATTGAGTGGAACTTGTTTGGTAACTTGTCCAACCTCAATAAACGGACTAGTGCATCCTGCAAGCATGGAGTAGCTATAAATCTTTCCGGAATCTGATCTAGTCCACGTATACTGACTGAGCTAGAACCTCTGCATCTAGATCCATTTGATATTGTACAATAAGTGTTGATGTTCGAGCTTTAGACTACGCTCTGCTTCTGTCTCTTCCCTCGATCGTAGCTGTCATTGGGGATTCATCTCTTATCCGGTCCTAGATGCTTCGCATGTTGTCGAGATTAGTGACAGGACAAGAGTAGGCAAGTTCAATCATCAATGGTAGAATAATTCGCTTGATGGAGATGAAGAAATGTGGATTTATTCCTAACTTTGCAGACTCTAAGGGATAAATACAGACGTCTCTGTACCGATCCCTCAGACTCTACCAAGTTTTTCCGTGAGTTGTGAGACCTAAGAAACCTAGAGCTCTGATACCAACTTGTCACGACCCGAAATCCCACCTTCGGGCCATGACTGCGTCTAACATTGAACCCGCTAGACAAGCCAACATTTGAACTAAATAAAACTCATTAACAACTAAAACGAACAAGATAACTAAGGCATCGATGGTCAACAATATGAAGGTTAACAAATTACCAAAAATAATATAGCAACTTCGAAATAAAACCCATATACAAATCCCAGAACTGGTGTTACATACTCACGAATTGTCTAAGAGATTACTAAAACAAAGGTTTGAAAATAAGTACATATGACTGTTTTTGAACTATAAGATAAGACAGAGCTGAAAGTGAAGGGAAGAAGGTGACGCCAAGGCCCACGAACGTCTGCGGTTCTACCTCGATGTCTCCTGTATGAACTGATGCAATGCTCCGACCGTGAGTGACCACCGGGTCCGGTTGCGTAGTCTGCACAACATAAAGAAGTGCAGGTGTAGCATCAGTACAACCAACCCCATGTACTGAGTAAGTGCCGAGCCTAAACTCGGCGAAGTAGTGACGAGGCTAGGACCGACAACAATATATGTACCTGTGCAATTCTATATAATAACGGGAAAATATCGACGGCAATAAGCAAGTAAGACAGATACGGGGAGAACATGCTGCGGGTAAAAGAGGCAACAAAATGCTAGCACAGTAGAACAGGGTAATAACTGAAGTGAAAAAGTAAAAGCAGGAATTTAATGTCTCAGGACAGATAATGAACAGCAAAAGGCACGACATGTCCCCTCGTGCATAATCTCACAGTCACTCGGCACAGAATGTCCCCTCGTGCATAAATAGTAACACTCGGCACGGAATGTCCCCTCGTGCAATAAATAATCAATGATCAACACGGCATGTCCCCTCGTGTGATAAATAACAAAAAATCAGCACGGCATGTCCCCTCGTGCAATAAATAATAAACGATCCACACGACATGTCCCCTCGTGTGATAAATAATAAACGATCAGCACGGCATGTCCCCTCGTGCGATAAATAATAAACGATCAACACGACATGTCCCCTTTTGTGATAAATAATAAACAATCATCACGACATGTACCCTCGTGCAATAAATAATAAACGATCAACACGGCATGTTCCCTCGTGTGATAAATAATAAACAATAAGCACGACATGTCCCTGTCACGACCCGAAATCCCACCTTCAGGCCGTGACTGCGTCTAACGTTGAACCCGCTAGACCAGCCAACATGTGGCACAATACTAACACAATGATGCGGAATTTAAAAGAATTAAAACAAAAGTATATAGATTTCAACTAAGTGTAAATAGCAGAATACAACACGTCGCATAAATCCCAAAACCTGGAGTCACAAACTCACGAACTGTCTATAAGAAGGCTAAATACAAGGTCTGAAGAAAATAATACATGAACTGTCTCAGAAACTAGGAGATAATCAAGACAGGATAGGATTAATAGGGATAGAGGAGACGCTAAGGCCCACGAACGTCTGCGGGTCTTCCTTGCAATCTCCGAGGTGGACCAAAGGATACACCCTCTAGCGGTGTCCACTGGGTCCGGCTGCGGGATCTTCACAACATGAAGAAGTGCAGGTGTAGAATCAGTACAACCGACCCCATGTACTGAGTAAGTGCCGAGCCTAACCTCGGCCGAAGTAGTGACGAGGCTAGACTTGACAATGATAACCTACCTGTACAGTTCTACAAGATATATCACAGACAAACGCAGGAATAGACAGATAAGCAGGGGATACGGGAGCAGTTAATGGGGGTAACAAGTGAGAGATGAGAATAATTAATTAACACATAGGAGAAAGCAAGAGAGGAAGTTAACAAGAATGCTAACATAACAAGTATAAATGTGAGCAATGTAAATAATGGCACGGCATCACCCTTCGTGCTTTTGCTCTCTTCCTCACAATGCGATGTATGATGTGAAATAGTATAAATCATGGCACGGCATCACCCTTCATGATTTTACTCTCTTCCTCACAATGCAATGTACAATGTAAGGCAATATAAATCATGGCACGGCATTAATCTTCGTGCTTATAATCAATGTAAATCATGGCACGACATTAACCTTCATGCTTATAATCAATGTAAATCATGGCACGGCATTAACCTTCGTGCTTATAATCAATTTAAATCATGGCAAGACATTAACCTTCATGCTTATAATCAATATAAATCATGGCACGACATTAACCTTCGTGTTTATAATCAATGTAAATCATGGAACGGCATCACCCTTCGTGCTTTTACTCTCTTCCTCACTATTCGATGTATGGTGTAATCAATGTAAATCATGGCACGGCATCACCCTTCGTGTTTTACACTCCTCCTCACCAAAACAACAACAAATATCAATTGGCAAGGAATGCAGCATAGTGGAAATACAAATCATATCACCCAGCAAGGGGAAAATACCAGTCAATATCATAACAATTGCCCGGCAAGGGTCTCAGCTATAACCAATATTTTCAATTATATTTCTTAACAAATTGGGTCCTCAATCGCACCATCATATCACAAGTTTATCAACAAGTATTTTCAACAAACAATCAACTCCCAAGTAGAAACAATTTCATAATACGATGAATATGGAAGTAATAACAAGAATTTCATCAAAAATAAACTCACGGGCATGCTTGACACACAATGCATAGGTACCCGTCACCTCACCTATGCATTGAAAATGATAAACACATAGCACATAGGACACAATACCTATTCTCTCACCAAAGTTAGGCAAGACACTTACCTCGGGTCCAAGAATAGCAATTCAAGCCTCTAACACCGTCTTTCCTTTTGAATTCAACTCCAAAACGACAATATCTAGACATAATTAACTTATTAACATCAATAATGACTCATTAATACAATCCCATAGCCTAATTATACAATTCCTAGCATTCTACCAAAAATACCAAAATTCGACCCCGGGCCTGCTTGGTCCAAACACGAGGCTCGGACCAAAACCCGATTAACCATACCTCCACGACTTCAAATATATGATTTGTTTTGAAATCCGACCCCAAATTGAGGTTGAATTACCCAAAATCCCATAAACCCTATCTCTACCCAAAACCCCTAATTTTTATTTTGATTTTAGGATTTTAGGCCTAGATTCTAGTGATTGATTGATGAAAATAGGAGAAAATGATGTTAAGAACACTTACCTATGGAACTACGGAGGACAAGTTCTTCAAAAATCGCCTAGGTGGGTTGGGGAAGAAGAAGAGTTGTGAAAAATGGGAGAAATCCCGAAATGATTCTGTTTTGGGACTTTAAAAAGCGACTGGGCAAAATTACCCTTCGCGTTCGCGGGCCCCAGGCCGCGTTCGCGAAGGTTGAGAAGTTCTGGCCTATGCGTTCGCGATTGATGGGCTGCGTTCGCATAGGGTAAATGACCCCCATCCCTCCCCTGGACTCTGACTTTGTGCGTTCGCGCTCTAATCGATGCGTTCGCATAGGGTCCTACCCCTGAGCCTCCGCGTTCGCACCTTGGAGGGTGCGTTCGCATAGCCTAAGTCACCCCTACCCTCCGCGTTCGCACCACACTGGGTGCGTTTGCATAGCACAAATTACCTAGCTTCCCCAAACCCCACTTTTACTCTATGCGTTCTCATCCCCTTGTGTGCGTTCGCATAGAGTAAATACCGGGACACCAGCAAATTGAAGAAAAACCAGATTTTTCATGCATTTTTCACCCCGTTAGCTACCCGAAACTCACCCGAGCCCTCGGGTCTCAAAACCAAGTACACACACGACTCCCAAATCATCCTACAGACTTATTTAAGCATTTAAATCACCAAAATATCATCAAAATGAATGAATTAAACCTCAAAACTCATAGAATTTTCCTAAAACTTCATAAGGTTCAATTATTCCGTTTTTTATCCGAAACACGTCATTTCAAGCCGTTTTACACCAAATTTCTTAGATAGCTCACATAACATATATTAAACTTGTTCCAGGCTCCAGAACCAAAATAGGGGCCCGGTAACACGGTTTTCACATAAATATTCATTTTCAAAAACCTTTATTATTTTCATAAAACTATTTTCTTTAAAAAAATCATTTCTCGGGCTTGGGACCTCGGAAATTCGATTCCGGGCATACGCCCAAGTCCCATATTTTTCTATGGACCCTTCGGGACCGTCAAATCACAGGTCTGGGTCCGTTTACCAAAAATGTTGACCAAAGTCAACTGTATTCACTTAATCACTTCAAATTCAACTTATTATCAAATTTTCACATAACGGCTTTCCGGCTACGCGCCCGGGCTGCGCACGCACATCTAGGTGAAATTAACATAGGCTTTCGGGGCCTCGAAACACAGATTTAGCCAAATATACACAGGATGACCTTTTGGGTCATCACAGTCCCCTCGTGCGATAAATAATATAGAAGCAACAATATAATGTGAAAATCAACAATAAGAAGTCTCAAGTGTATGGAAATACTCAATAAACTTCTATCGTCCCGGCAAGGGACTCAGCTATAACCAACCTCGCATCAGAAATACAATTTCAACAGTAAAAGCCTCAACTGAAACAAATAACACAATAACTCCCTATATCATGAAACAACATCAAGGTATCACTTCTAAATCACCAATTACTCATAGTACAGAGAATATTAAGAACACGGTATGATTTATCACAATTGACTCACGGGCATGCTTGACCGCAACATATAGGCACTCGTCACCCCGCCTATACATTGGAAATGAATTACACATAGCAAATAAGACTTTATACCTAATCCCTCAAGCTAAGGTTAGGCCAAACACTTACCTCGGTTCCAAAAATGCAAGTCAAGCCTCAATCACAACCTTCCCTCTCGAATCCAACTCCGAATCGATAATATCTAGACATAATGGATTTATTAACATCAATAAATACTCAATAAACCAATTCCGAAGCCTAATTATACATTTTCTACTATTCTCCAAAAATACTAAAAATCGACCCCGGGCCCGCTTGGTCCAAACACGAGGTTCGGACCAAAACCCGATCACCCATAACCCCCACGAGTTAGAATATATAATTTGTTTTAAGATTCGACCCCAAATTGAGGTTGAATCACCCAAAATTCCCAAAACCCTAACTCTACCCAAAATCCCTAATTTCTACTTTGATTCCATATTTTTAGGCCTAGTATCTAGTGATTAGTTGATGAAAGTAAGAGGAAATGATGTCAAGAATACTTACCTATGGAGCTATGGAGGAAAAGTTCTTCAAAATTGGCCTAGGTGGGTTTGGGAAGAAGAAGAGTTGTGAAAAATGGGAGAAATCCCGAAATAGTTCTGTTTTTGGGTTATTAAAATCACTGTAGGGATTTACCCTTCGCGTTTGCGGGCCACTGGCCGCGTTCGCGAAGGGATGACAGCTGGGAGTTATGCGTTCGCGGAGCCAGGGCCGCGTTCGCGTAGGTCTGACTCCCTAACCTTCCGCGTTCGCGAGCCTCTGCCCGCGTTCGAAAAGAACAAACCCACCTGACCCCAGACCCCACCCTATAACACTACGCGTTCGCGAGAGGGGCGTCGCGTTCGCGTAGAGCAGTACCCCCCATAGATCCGCGTTTGCGACCGTACCCATGCGTTCGCGTAGAATAATACCCAAGCCACACTATTTACGCTTCGCGTTCGCGAGCCCTTGTCCGTGTTCGCGAACGGTATTACACCAGACATCAGAAACAGGCCAAGAACACCATATTTTTCCTTCTTTTCACACCCCGTTAGCTACCCGAAACTCACCCGAGCCCTCGGGTCTCAAAACAAACACACACACGACTACCAAAACATTCTACGGACTTATTCAAGAATTTAAATCACCACAATATCATCAAAATCATCGAATCAAGCCTCAAACCTCTTAGAATTTTCTTAAAACTTCATAAAGCTTAACTTTTTAAATTTTAATTCGAAACACGTCATTTCAAGTGCGTTTTACACCAAATTTCACAGATAAGACAAATAACATATAATAACCCTGTTCCGGCCTCCAGAAGCATAATACGGGCTCGGTAATACGGTTTTCACATAATTATTCCTTTTCAAAATCCTTTATTATTTTCAGAAAAAAAATTTCTTTAAAAATTCATTTCTCGGGCTTGGGACCTCGGAATTTGATTCCAGGCATACGCCCAAGTCACATATTTTCCTACGGACCCTCCGGGACCGTCACATCACAGGTCCGGGTCCGTTTACAAAAAATATTGACCAAAGTCAACTTTATTCATTTAATTATCATAAAATTCCATTTTCATCAAATTTCAACATAAGGATTTCCCGACTACACGTCCGGGCTGCGCACACATATCGAGGTGAGATTAACAGAGGCTTTCGGGGCCTCGGAACACAGATTTAGCTAGGATTACTTAGGATGACCTTTTGGGTCATCACAATAAGTCCTTTGTCTCTCCCCAAAAGGGATATTTGTTGCCAAAATTCATTGTCTCCGTTTCTTTGTTATTTTCTTTCAATCCCTTTCAGTCTGACTCTATTTTTAAGGAAAAACAAAGAAAGGATGGCAAAACTGAGTTACAGGGGTCTCGTTTGACGCAAGCCAATATGCAAAGGGCACCGAGCCTCGTCAAGGGCATCAAGTCGATCTCGACTGGCCATAGCGGTCGATGCTTAAAACTCAAAAACCCTTGAAAGGAGAAAATCAAATTGAAGTGCCTATAAAGGAGAATGAAGGGAAAGGTTAAGTCCCACGTGGACAACCCTCTCGGCGAGATTTGAAAACCCGAAATATTCAAAACGCCCTCAAGTTAAAATTGGAAGAAAAGTCTGAAACGAAAAGCCAATAAAGGCAAAATAAAGTTCGAAAGGTTATGTCCCACGCGACTAACCGTTGCAGCAAAACTTGAGGGGGCCAAAATTTCCCCGATACTTTGGAAATCCAAAAGAAAAAGCAAGTGAAAGGCCTACACAGGCAAAGTAAAGCCAAATATTGGGTCTTACGTGACCGATCGCCATGATAAAACCTGGAAAGCTAAGGTCCCCAGGATTAGAGATGAAACCCAATCCCCAACCAGCAAGCAGGCGGTTGAGATCTTCGTCAACAGAGCTGAGATCAAGCAGTTGAAATAATCAAGGCCGAAAAACCAACCAAAATTTAAAACTAACAAATTGTTCTTTGTTGAAATAAGAAACAGGTGCAACTCAAAAGCAACTGTGCAAAAAGCAAGTGCAACCAAGAGAAAAGGCGCAAGAGCTAAAAGCAGCTCTGCAGCAACAACTCCAAAAGGGAAGTTTTCTCCAAAATCCTTTCCCGCATCCATTCAAAAAATGATGAAAACAACTCAAAGCTGAAGTGGTATAGGGTCTCCAAACCCTAGCTACGCCTTTCCCGACATGGGGGCACACGCTCCCTAGTCGATGCCAACTAAGGGTATACATTCCCTAATTGATGTTTTCTTATCCAATTAAGGGTATACATTCCTTAATTGATTTTTTCTTATCCAATTAATGGTATATATTCCCTAATTGATGATTTCTTTTCCAATTAAGGGTATATATTCCCTAATTGATTTCTTTTCCAATTAAGGGTATACATTCCCTAATTGATTTTCTTTTCCCGACATGGGTGTACACGCTCCCTACTCGATGCCAATTTAGGGTATACATTCCCTAATTGATTTTCTTTTCCCGACATGGGTGTACACGCTCCCTACTCGATGCCAATTTAGGGTATACATTCCCTAATTGATGTTTTCTTATCCAATTAAGGGTATACATTCCCTAATTGATGATTTCTTATCCAATTAAGGGTATACATTCCCTAATTGATGACTTCTTTTCCAATTACGAGTATAAATTCCCTAATTGATGTTTTCTTTTTCGATTAAGGGTATGCATTCCCTAATTGATTTTCTTTTCCCGACATGGGTGTACACGCTCCCTAGTCGATGCCAATTAAGGGTATACATTCCATAATTGATGTGTTCTTATCCAATTAAGGATATACATTCCCTAATTGATGATTTCTTTTCCCATTAAGGTTATACATTCTCTAATTGATGATTTCTTATCCAATTAAGGGTATACATTCCCTAATTGATGATTTCTTTTCCAATTAAGGGTATACATTCCCTAATTGATATTTTCTTTTCCGATTAAGGGTATACATTCCCTAATTGATTTTCTTTTCCTGACATGGTGGTACATGCTCCCTAGTCGATGCCAATTAAGGGTATACATTCCCTAATTGATGTTTTCTTATCCAATTAAGGGTATACATTCCCTAATTGATGATTTCTTTTTCAATTAAGGGTATACATTCCCTAATTTATGATTTCTTATCCAATTAAGGGTATACATTCCCTAATTGATGATTTCTTTTCCAATAAAGGGTATACATTCCCTAATTGATTTCTTTTCCAATTAAGGGTATACATTCCCTAATTGATTTTCTTTTCCCGACATTGGTGTACACGCTCCCTAGTCGATGTCAATTAAGGGTATAGATTCCCTAATTGATGTTTTACCTTTCCAATTAAGGGTATACATTCCGTAATTGATGTTTTCCTTATCCAATTAAGGGTATACATTTCCTAATTGATTATTTCTTTTCTAATTAAGGGTATACATTCCCTAATTGATGTTTTCTTTTCTGATTAAGGGTATACATTCCCTAATTGATTTTCTTTTCTGGACATGGGTGTACACGCTCCCTAGTCGATGCCAATTAAGGGTATACATTCTCTAATTGATGTTTTCTTATCCAATTAAGGGTATACATTCCCTAATTGGTGATTTCTTTTCCAATTAAGGGTATACATTCCCTAATTGACGATTTCGATGCCAATTAAGGGTATATATTCCCTAATTGATGTTTTACTTTTCCAATTAAGGGTATACATTCCCTAATTGATATTTTCCTTTTCCAATTAAGGGTATACATTCCCTAATCGATTTTCTTTTCCCAACATGGGTGCACACGCTCCCTAGTCGATGCCAATTAAGGGTATACATTCCCTAATTGATGTTTTCTTTTCAGATTAAGGGCATACATTCCCTAATTATTGCTTTCCTTTCCATTTAAGGGTATACATTCCCCGATTGATGCTTTACTTTTCCAATTAAGGGTATACATTCCCTATTTGATTTCCTTTTTCCCGACATAGGGTGCACATGCCCTCTGGTCGATGCCGATTAAGGGCATACATTCCCTAGTTGATGATTTCTTTTTCAATTGAGGGTATGCATCCCCTAATTGATTTCTTCCCCAGCTTAGGGTATGCAATCCCTAGTTGATTTCATCTTTGCTACCCCCGGGGTATCTTTCTTTGAGATATAGGGTATCCACTCCCTAGTCTGCAATAACTCCGGTTGCACTGCTCCCGGCTTTTCACCGCTTTCAATAACAAGATAGTGTAGATTTCCTTACAATAAGTCACAAAATTTTCCTAGTACGAAAACTGGGGCAGAAAAATTCGTTCGTTCGTTTTAAATTTTGTGCATATTACATTTTTTAGGACATTGGAACTCGAGATGACCAAAAGAAAGAATTTCGATCCAAAATAATAAAACAAAAAAGGAATGAGAAGGTTGAATCCAAGGTGCGGAACGGAAAAGATATGGACCGCTCAAGACAAAACTGAAGTCACAAGCGGCGCATATCCCTTTCTGACCCGAAATGCTAAAAGAAGTTTGAACCAGCGCCGACAACTAACAAGCATTCAGGTCCAGATCAAGTCTGTATAAAAGCATCCAAGACTCAAGATCAGGCTTCAACAAACTAATAGATAGGACTCTTGTAACTCATAGTTGATAGGTTTAGTTTAGTCTTCTCCATTTTGGCTACCTTGGTGTAATAGGGAGATCAGCAGCAGTAACAACATCAACCGCAGTGAAACCACAGTTACTCGGTTGTCCCAGCTACCAAAACTTCCAAGAACTACACTGACCTGATTCCTTTATAGCCAAGGATATGTAGGCAACCTCTGAAGCATGGGTTCGGTCAAACTTTTCAAAAACGCTTCACAATGGAACATACGAATGGGTGAAAGTCGTTTATTGTTGCTCACTTTGTCTTTGCCCGAAAACTCTTCGTGTTTCCGAGAAAAGAGGGGCAGCTGTGAGCACGTGATTTTTACTCGCCATATCATCCTATAAAAATCTCAATAAAACAATTGATTTTACGAATTTTGTTGATTTTTAGTGATTAATTCTGAGCTTTTTGCATTTTTGCATGGTCATGATTCATCTTTTTAAATTATTAAAATTGCATCAAGAAGTTATGAATTTATTATTTGTAATTAATTGAATTAAATAACGAACGAATGGTGATTATTTGATGTAATGTAGTTTTGATAATTAATTGCTAAAATTAATTATTTTTATCCAACAAATCATGGATTTAATTAGGAGTATTAAATTAATTATTTTATTCTTAATTAGTCTATAGTTAGACAAAAATGAGATCAAATTAATTATTACATTTTTTGAATTTAATTAGATTTAATTTTAATTAGATTAATTGAGTTTAAATTAAGCCTAGAATGTTAAAAATCGGACTTGGGCCAAGAAAGACCCAGGCCCAAAAGTCATTCTCTACACTACCCAAACAACCCAGCCCAACGCTGACCCGGCCTACCCCCAGCACCCAAAACGACCCAGTTTTTCCCCCTTTCATCCCTAGTCGTTGGATCTCACTGATCCAACGGTCCTAAACCCCACAACCCAATAATATTTAACTATTCCTAAGCCCTACCCTCCCCTCCATTTAGTTATAAGTCTAATACCCTACCCCCCATTTCGTCTCTCTCCCTTCTCCCTTAGAGACCAGTCGGAACCGCCGTAGTTCCACCCCTCCTCCGCCGTGCTCCGCCGGCCGGAAATCGCCTTCGGCGGCGGAGCTTCTCCAATCAACCCCAAAATTATACCAAACAATCTCTGTAGCCCCGTCAACCTCGTCCCACCATCTATTTCCCAAGATGAACAACCAATTTTGAGTAATTTCAAATCTGAAAACCCGGTTCCCTAGTGTTCTTCTACAAGTTGACTCGAAGACCCCTAATGACTCAAACCTACATGAGTCAATAGCTCCTGACAAGAGCTATTAATTCATGTGGGTTTGGACCATTTCCAAGCCCGCCGGAATACGGTCAAAATTTCGGCAAGTCCCGGAGTTCACCCAAAGCCTCAAACGGGTATTCCCCCTCCCTCTCTAGCTGTTTCTTTGTTCTATGAATATTTCGTTTTAATCACTGTTCATTGTGTCACTGTTTTAGGTTTAGGTTTTTTATTTTTTTCTCTTTCTCTTTCACTGTCTTCTTCTACATGTTCATGTTTTTCTCTTCCTGATTAGTTAAGCTCTATACAGATTTGTGCTAAGCATGTTTCAGTTAATTCTTCTCGTCAATTAGTAATTAGGTTTCTTGATAACCATGATTCTTGGCATAGTTTGTTTTGTCACTATTTGTATGCATGAATGTGTTTCTTCAATTCGTACTGCCTTCAATTTGTTTGATTCAGCGTTAAACACGTTAGGCGTATTCTTGACTATTTTCAACCATGTTTAGTCGTTAAAGTTCTCCTTTTAATCATTATCAATTTATTAGGTGTTTGTACTTGTTAAAATCAATTTTTAGCTTTATTCATGTTTAGTTTCCCAGAATACCTTCACTGTCACTTTATCTCCTCTCTAGAGGTTACTGCTCATCTCTCTTGATTTTAGGTAGTTATTGGGCAGGTAATTAGATATAACTTTTAAAACTAAGATAACTAATAGTTGATTAAAAACTAACTCTAAAAGCCTAATTAACTAGTTAAGCTTAAATTGGCAACTAATATAAGTCATTGACTAAGTCTAGGGACCCAAACTAACTAATCTAAATTAATTATTATCCAACCTCACCTCTTAAAGAAGATTAGGCCCCTAACCTCATCAAAAGTTTAGTTACTAACATAATCAACTAAATCCTGATTTTTAATTTCTTTATGTAAGTCTTAGAATAATTAATCAGCCACATAAAGTTAGTTAATAAACCAAGCCCAAATCAAAGTTAGTCACTCAGTTAAGTTAGTTAACTATAATTGCTAGATAAGCGCTTTTGAAATTATGTAAACCAATTAATTCAATTAACTACTGATTTTAATTCAAATGTCAGTCAATTTGGGTAAACTAATTAGGCAATAAGGAATTAGTCACACTTATTTGGTAGACCTAACCAAAGGTAAGACAATTAAGCTAACGACCTAGTTGACCTAAGTCTTAGATAGCTAGTTAAGACCAATTAACTAAGTTTAAAAAAAAAACAAATAATTCACCTACACTTAATATTTTTGATTTTAGTAATTGATTAGACTAAATCAGTTAACTTCATTTAAGGAGTTAAGTTGATCGACCTACTTTAATTAATTAACTTAAACATAGTTAATTAGTATGAAACTAACTCTAAACTCCTAATCAATTAACCTTTAACTAGTTGACCTAAAGGACATAACTAGTGTTAGTTAACCAAAGTTAAGTAATAACCCAAGTGAGTAACCTTGGTTACCCAATGGTAAATTCAGGGACTCCAAAGGGTATAATAGGTAATTTAGACTTAGGGAATCAGAATTTTAAGGATAGAAAGGTCTTTAATATGTAAGAATATTCTAGAATAGGGGCAGCTGTCTAAAAAGATAAGGTTGACAGCTGCCCTATGTACTATTATGTACTATTTACAGCTTTTTGAATTGAGAATATTCTAAAAGATACCCCATTCCCAAATATCTATAAATAGACCCCTCCCTTTAGTTAAAAAGGGTTCCTGGACGGTCTGAGAATACTTTTTTAGCTTTTAAAACATTCCAAAAACATAAAAAAAGGTCAGAATCATTCCAAGATAAGAGAAAAAAAATTTATTTATTCCTTCAAGAACTCTTCAAGGTTTTGGGGTGGAATTTTCTCATTTCTGGGTTCTATTTGGACTTTCAATTCTGGTTTTGGGTTTTCAAAAAAGTTTTTCTTTTATAGGATATTTTCTGTGGAGTTGTTTGCTGCTGCGGAGTCTTTTCCTTCTGCTTGTAACGACCCAGCCGGTCGTTTTGTGTATTGGGACTCCATTCCCGTGAATGACTCTTTCCATAGGGACTACTCGTATCTTATGACTTGTGTGGGCATGTAGTTCGAGATTCAGAAGTGATTTGGCCAGTTCAGGAACACTTGGTTCCTGAAGGCTAGCCTATTTGGCTGATTTTGGTTCCGAGCAGCATTTTGAGCAAACGACCTTGGAATGGAGTTCTGACAGCTCCAGCAGCTCCGGATGATGATTTCAAAGTTGGGAGTGTGTTCGCCTTGGGTTTCTGATGACCCGGGAGTATTTCGGCACCTAAATTAGAATTTAGGATTTCATGTGATTTAGAGTTCAGCCTGGAATTGGACCTCATGATATCATGGTTCGAATGGAATTCCGGAACTGGCAATAGTTCTGTATAGTCATTTTTGACTTGTCCGCAAAATTTGGGGTCATTCGGAGCAGTATAGACCCGTTCGACGTATTGATGAGCCATTTGATTTTTCTTGAAATCCTAAGTTTGATCTAAGGGATTTTGGAGAGTGATTCTTGGTTTGAATGATGTTTTTAGTGTTCTGGGAGCTCGAGCGTGTCCGTCATGTGATTTGGTTCTCGTTGGTATAATTTGCCGAGGGCTCGGGTGGGCCCAGGGGTCTCCCGGACCCCGAATGGGGTCAAAAACCAACAATTGAACTGCTGGTGGGAATTTGCTAGTGTGACCGCGCTTGCGGCTCATGCTCGCACCAGCGGCCACCCCTTCGCAGGTGCGGCTCCAGCCGCAGGGGCGACCCCTCTTCTCGCAGGCGCGGCTCCACAGGCGCGGACAAAAGCCCGCAGGCGCGACCTCCCCCAGGGCCCAGGCCAACCGCAGGTGCGACCAATTTCCCGCAGGTGCGAGTCTGCACCTGCGATCCAAAGTCTGCAGGTGCGAGAATTCCTCCCAATGCCCAGGCGTTTTTCCGCATGAGCGACCCTTTTCCCGCAGGTGCGAGTCCGCACTTGCGATCCAAAGGTCAGAGGTGTGGAAACTGCTGGGCAGACCTATAAATAGCCCACTTCGTGAATTTTCATCCAAAAATAAATTATCCTCCATTGTTAACGACCCCAAGAGCTCCAGAACGACTGTTTCAGCCCAATTACCTCAGGTAAGTAATCCTTAACCCTCCGCATGTCAATTTCTTCCGTTCTTTGAGAATTTCCTCTTCCTAATTCATTGAAATTCATAAGAAATTGTTGGGGGAAGAAAGAGGGGTTTGATGAAAATGTGAATTCTGATTTTTAGGCCATTGAAGGATGATTAATTGAGTTAATCTTGATCCTTAGGCGACGTATAGCGCTTTTCTTCAAGAAATATAATTTCCGGACGCCGAGGCTAGGAGTGGAATTTCCAAAGTACGTCAAGAATACGTTTTTAAGGAAATATTTGATAAATCCTCCTCGAATCTTCCTAAATTGATATAATTATGTGCTTTTGGCTAGTTGCGAGCCATCGAGGGTGATTCGGAGGATTCGTGCGTCGTGTTGATTGGTCCGTTGGCCGGAGGAGCACTTGTCCAGGTGAGTCTCCTTTCCAAACTTTGTAAGGGGGAAATGTCCCCTAGGCTCTTGATTGCTAATTGTGCTCGTTGAGGGGGCTACGTACGTACCACGTGACGAGAGTCCGTACGTGGCATCTATACTGTATATCGGGTAGCCGTAGGACCCACGAGCATGTTCTAACTGTTTGTTTGATATTATCTGATGTTTTGTACGAGTTATTACTGATATTTGATGAAATTGAGCTATGATAGCTGCGAATTAAATGTACATAATATTCAGATAAGAATTATGAACTTCGTCAACTGAGTAATTGTGTTACTTCTGGTATAATTGATAAAGAGCAAAGAGTAAATGAGATAATGAGTTGTTGAGCTAAATGAAGGT
>ML292366.1:542-22581 GCA_005239495.1 Nicotiana undulata | reverse complement strand
GGGAGCGTCATTGTGGTCAGATGATGGATTATGTGGTGTATGGTGCTGATTCAGCAAGGATACACAGTTGTGTTCTGGTGCCTTGTGTGGTAGTTGACGCGGTGTTCGCATATTAGAAACATGCATGGCAGAGAATTTCAAGTGTTGGAACTGGGGTCTGAGTTTATTATACGGATAAAAGGGAATACCTTCAGATTTTATCAAGCTAATGTGCTCAACTGGGTTGTGGTAGCACGGGAAGGTGCACGAGGTGTTAAACAGTGATTTCAGATAATTCAGGGGCAGTTCTTGGCACGTTCGAGGACGAACGTCTGTTTAAGTGGGGGAGAATGTAACGACCCGACCGGTCGTTTTGAGATCCAGCGCGTCGTTTAGCAGTTGGGGGCCATGAACAACTTCATTTCGGGTATTGTAAATTGTGTGATTGAACTAGTAAAGCCTCGGGTAGAGATTATCTTCATGAAATTTCGGAATCCGGGCACGTGGGCCCGAGGTCATTTTGGTCAATTCACTGAGCGGTGTTGGAAAATTATATAATCTGAATTTTTAGAAAATATTAGAGTATATTTTCATTGGTTTGTCGTTGTTTGGTTAGTTTGGGGGCGTTGTGCATCCATTGGAGTCGTCGAAAGGGCTTGGAAGCCGGTTATGGAGCTTTGGAGCGAGATGAGTCTCCTTTCTAACATTGTAAGAGGGAATTGTCCCCATAGGTGTTCTATATGATTTGTGTAATTGTTTGTGGGGGTCTACGTACGTACCAAGTGATGAGAGTCCGTACGTAGCGGCTATTGTTGTTATGTCTGGGTAGTTAGGCCCCACATCATGCTCTGTGTTGTTCTCGTACGGAATTATATGCTATGAAACCTTATTATATGTAGTTTTGTTTCTCTGAGATTTATGGAATTTAAATAATATGAAAGGAATTGTTTTACAAAAAATAATATGAAAGGAATTGTTTTACGGAAAATAAAATGAAAGGAATTGTTTTACGGAAAATAAGATGAAAGGAATTATTTTACGGAAAATAATATGAAAGGAATTGTTTTACGGAAAATAAAATGAAAGGATTATTTTACGGAAAATAATATGAAAGGGATTGTTTTACGGGAAGTAGTATGAAAGAAATTGTTTATGGAAAGTATTATGAAAAGGAAAGAATATTGTGTGTGCATGTGACCGCTTCGCAATTTACATTTTGCGAGCGGAGTGTGTTACCCCCACTTTCTTATGGGATCGGGCCGTACGCCACATACGGCCGATTTAAAGGTGCACTTTTGGGACGGACCGATTGACCCTCGGCATATATATGTATATATACATAGGATATACCTCTTGTGACTTAAACTGTTAAATTGATTTAAGGACGTCAATTGTTAAATATTTTCATTAATAAAGACTTGTCAGTTGATTGGGGAAACATGAAAAGGAAATTACTTATTTACTTAGTTTCAGAAATTATTCGTATTTCAGTGCCTTATATATATATATTTGCTGCTTAACTGCCTTCACATGTCTACTGCTTTCAGCATATTCTGTCCTATTAATATTGTTGGACCTTAGTGAGTGTCAAGTCGACCTCTCGTCACTACTTCTTCGAGATTAGACGGGATACTCACTGGGTACATATATGTATATGTACTCATACTACACTTTCTGTGCATTTTGTTGCACAGGTACCTTTATAGTACAATGATTGATTTGGAGACTTATACGAGTTGCATTCATCCGGAGGCGTTCCGCAGCTGACAGAGTCTCCCTTCTATGTATTTACATTTTATCTTTATTGCCTTTGTCCAATTTGTTCATCGGGCAAGCATTGTATAATTGTTTAAATTCTTAGAAGTTGCTCATGTACTTGTGTCACCGGGTTCTGGGGATATGTTGAGATTTATTTTATTGGATTAGACGGATTTCCTGTCGTAAATAATTCACGAATTTTTTTATTTTTTTATTTGATTATGAAATGCAGAAAAAGGCACGATTTCAAAAATGTTAAGCACGAAAGTATTTCAACTTATTTAGAGGTGGCTTGCCTGACAGTGGTGTCCGGCGCCATCACGACCTATAAATTTTGGGTCATGACAGCTATTTTCATGAATTGGACCTACGATTAAAGGTCGAACAAAGCCTAATTTATTGAGTTTACTTGAACCCAATAATTTTATCATAGTGTAAATATTTATGTGAAAATAAAAAGTAAAGTTTTACAAATATTAAATTTTGATCTCATACTCTTTAAACATAAGAAATTAACGGCTTAACCAACTAATTTTATATTCTAGATCTGTCTCTACCTGGGATTCGGGGCGGAGTTATAGCCGGGAGAGGTGGTTAGTTAAAATCTCTTGCAAAAAAATTATATTTTGTATATATAAGTCAAATATTATTAAATTTTTAACGTATATACTAGATCTTACACAACTTTAGAGAAATATTTGGTTTCGCCACCTGCCTCTGACTTCTTGTTTACACGGTAGAAGCTCTTACTCCCTCTGTCCAAGTTTGTGTAGCGGATCACGAATTTCGGGAGTCGAACTTCTTAATTTTAATCATGAATTTAAAAATTAATTTTTTGAAACAGAATTTATATATTTGACAACTATATAAAAAGTCTATAAGATAATTAACAGTTGAAAATATCTAAAAACATATAAAAAATTACGGTAGAAAAAGACTCGTTTGACTCTCGAAATTAGAACTCAGCCACATAAATTGGAATGAAAAGAGTCTAGGCTCATTTTAACTTAAAGATATACTTTCTTCATTTTAATTATGTGTCTTAATTTGACTGGACATGAATTTAAGAAAGTAAGGAAGATAATTTAGAATATCTATGCTATTAAATTAAAGATGTCTGAGATATACTAAAATATACTTGAATGTTGTGGACTTAAACATGTTAAGTGGGTTATTGAAAATAAACAGTTACTAAATGTAAAAAATGATATTCCTTTTGAAACAGATTAAAAAAAGAAAGCAAAACACATAAATTAAAATAGATGATTTAATAAAAAGTATGAAAAGTAAAAAAGATGGAACATACCGTTGCTCCGGCAGGACAACTCTTGCCAGATGCCTTACAAGCCCAAAGAGAAGCACCTTGACCATCAAAAGTCCCACCAGAAATGGTGACTCCGTTGACTCTCTCAAACTTTAGCCAATTTCCAGTATTACCTATAACATTATAATCAGAGGGTGCCACTAAGGTGCCATCAATCTTGATTGTAGTAGCTTTATTCTTGCAATATTGTCCCCAAAACGCAGCACTTCCTATTAAATACCTTCCTTGTGGCACATATATCACAACAGACTTTGTGGAAGCACAAGCTGCAGCCCATGCACTTAGAAATGCTTTTGTTGAATCAGTCTTGCCATCAGGTTTGGCTCCATAACTTTGCACATTGTAACTAGTCTTGCTTCCTGATGATGAATGAAAGAAGATGGTTATAAGAAGAAGAATAAATTTTCTGGTATTCATCTTCTTTCTGCAGGTTGGAGAAAAGAAGATGAATAAGAATTATGTTCGAGTAATGTTTGCAGATGTTTTATAAGGGTATTTATAGGCTCTCGGGTGCATGCACTTCTCCATGATTAAGAGAAATGTGCGCCGCTATTTGGTCTACTATCGAAAAATTCCCTTTGTAAGTAAACTTTGTTATGTTAATATAAAGATTTACCAATGTCAATGCATTTATAAGTTATCTGAGTACATTTGAGCAAGAGAAACTCTTTTTTCTTTTCCGAGTATGGCTTATTATTTTTCTTTTGAATAACTACATTTTAGAATTCTGTGACAAGAAAAAAAGAAGTTGTATGAGGTAAATTAGTTGCCCTATATTTTTTCTTTATAATAATCTAGCCTGTAAATTTATGAGATTCATTTTACGAAAAGAGTGACTCTTGACATTGTTTACCCTAAAAATCGGATAACAATTGAATTTATACGCGGTTTTAAGGTTACGCGATATAATTTGGTATAGATTAATATTGAAATTGAAGATAGAAGAATAAATGCAAATCACACGAATCGAACAACCTTGGCCCTCGAGTTCGATCACCCTTGAACCAAGAGATGACTCACCGGATGTATGAACAGAGTAACAAGATGATAAAAGCTAGAAAGTGACAGTATATTGCTTTATATTGCGTAATGAGATGTGTTTTACAAATAATCAGACCCCCTATGAGTCCTACTCTTGATACAACTCTATATGAGGTAACAAATCTTACGATTTGCTTATTAATCGGCCTATCCTTGATACGTGTCGAGGTTTTCTCCGTGATCTGCAACCGATCGCGGATATTTCATCCCGTTATTCGGCTTGGCAAATTTCCCTCGGTCTCGAACTTAACGATATAACCTCGCACCTCGGCTCGATATAATTCGAGGTTGAACCTTAACCTATCATATTCCACTCTTGATTAGTCACACATGGGGCGAGCCCAGTTTTGACTGTATACAGATAGTCTCCTCGTTTCTCGGAGAGAAGATGACGAGAAACGATATGAACTTCCGAATCTCATCTCGATGGGACATGACGTAAGCGATGAACGGTCACTAGGACACCGACTATGATGTAAGCGACAAACGGATACCGAAATGTCCCATCGATCCAGTTACCAAGGCATTAAATGCCTTTCAGTTGCTGGTCGGCCACTACGGGTTCTGAGCCGTCATCATCAAGCTATAAATACCCTAACTTTCATTCATTCAAACTTTACGTTCAAAGCTCATCCTGTTCTTGTTCTTCAAAGATCCCTTTGCTTTGCAACTCTTGCACACAAATTTCTTGAACTTTTAACAAACTGCAGACCTTCCTAATTTCGCTTTCTAATGTTCTATAATGGCGAGAACTTCTAAGATTTTACCACAAAAGGAGGTCGTCTCTTCATCACGACCCGCCGGCGACGGGGCTGCGACAGAACCTTACCCTGAGGAGTTCGTTCCGGCAGGGTGCCCAACCATTGCCGATTTTAAGGTTGAAAATACTTCCTCGATACCGGGTTGATGCGAGCCAGTCTTGAGGTACATATGCACAATTACCAATGATCTCCTCAGCAAGGTTAAAGAGGATTGCAACTGGCCAATAAGCATGTGGTGATGCCTTCGCTCGAGGAGTCGATCACTACCCACGTGGAGGGTTTTCAAAGTGTTTACACTCACCCCTTCACATTGGCCACTAAGGCCCCGTTCTCGAGCATAGATGAGGCTCAGGACCGAGGTTGGATGGGCCATTTTGTTTGAAAAAAGACTTCAGATCTGATGCATGCCGAGGATATGCCATTTCCAGAGAAATGGAACATGAAAAGTAAGTACGACATTTCCTTGAAGATTTGATCTATTGGTTCTCCTCTTATCTCCTTTCTTATCTGTATTTTACGTGTTGAAGTTGTGGCCCAGATGCCGAACGTGGTTCCTCAACACAAGGAATGGGTCGAGGATCTTGTTTCACAAAGACCATACTCCGAACGTGTTGCATGTAATTATCAAAGGGTTGGTAGGAGGCCCGTAATCATGGTGGGTTCCTTTTATGGTTCGGTATGGTTTTGACTTTCTCCTTGTGTTGTTGAATTCTTAACTATTTTCTTTTGTAGGTCTCCCCAAGGACAATGTTATGAGGCCTCCATCCGGTGATGAGGATGTGCCTCTCGAGTCCCCTACTCCGAGGTAGGGTGATGAAAAGAAGAGAAAAAGGTCTCCGAGTTCCCCGAACTCGGAAAAGAAAAAACTGAAGAAGAGGTCACGCAAGCCCAAGGAAAGCACCGGCGCTCTATCCTCGGACTCAATCCACTAGCCAAGGGACGAGTCCGAAGAAGAAGAAGAACAAGAGAAATACAAGTTGGTATCCCCCGTGCGGGAAAGTGTTATGATACAAGGGCCATCCAAACCGGCGGGTGCTGAAATTAACCCGTCCCGACGTGAGGAAGTCGATGAGGAAGTTTTAGCCGAAGCTCCCAAACCAAAAGGGGGTGAGGCCACTCTGGCCGAAGCTAGGGGGGTCAATAGAGAGATCGGGGCTGAAGCTTCTTGAGTAGAGGAAGGTGCCCCTAGAGACGAGCTTGGGGTATTCGACATAATTATCGGGTCTCCTAAGATTTTAGACCTCATGATTCGCGAGGCCGGTATGTTAGAAAGCCGTTCTTACGAGGGGCCTGAAGGGGCGACTGATATCCACCACTTCTTGGATGAATTGGAGTCCACTACCTCATAAGATATCCCCGGGCTAGGTGACTTGCTGGTGCCAAGGAAGGTGCCGTCATCGGGTGCTAGTGGGTCTTCATCGAGCCCAAAGCTGGTGGATCGGTTCCCGGACCCAAGTGTTAACCCTGACCGCAAGCGGTCAATAACTTTCTCATTCCCGGAGGATGCCCGGGTTTTCTCTCCCTCCGTGGGGGTTTCTAGATACCTCAGTTGCTTGGTGACCGAAGAGGACCATGCCGTGATGGACGTGGTGGAAGTGCCCTGCCTATTCATTGAGGCCCAACAAACTTTGAATCGCGTAACTTCGAGTGTCACTTCATTACTTATTTTAAATTTGAAGTTGTAAATAATCCTAACACCTTTCCTTACACTTGCAGGTCTCGGTATTTCACCATGAGGCTTTCCTCCAAATTCGGGAAAAGTTAACCCAGCATGAGGCTGACGTTCGAGAGATCTCTGAGAAGAGGGATACTCACAAGCTTCTGAGTGAGAAGCTTCTGGCCGAGTTAGACGTGGCTGGGAGGGAGCACACCGAAATGGAAAACAGGTAATTCTAGTGCTTCACGATAGTGAATACGAATTGGATCTAGTGGATAATGATCCGATCCTGCAGGTCTGGCAAAGGCTTGAACAAATCGGGAAGCTCCAGGCACATGTAGCTACGATACAAGATGAGGCTGAGGAGTTCAAGAAAAATATGGACCTCTTAGCCTCGAAAAAGGAAGTTGTCCAAGCACAACTGGATTGGCCGAGGCTCAACTTCGGGCTGCAAAGGAGAAGACCTCAGTTCAGGCCAAGAGGATAGAGGAGATTCAATCTGAACTTAACTCGGCTATTTCTAACTAAGAGAGCCTAGCCACGGAGCTCGAGGCGGCCAAATCTAAGGTGGTCGTGGCCAATACCAAAGTCGATGCTAAAGTGGCCCAATTCAAGGTTGACGTTGAGGCTATACAGGCACGGGGCAAGAGCATGGTGGATCATACAAGGTGGGAAGCTCTGAGGGAAGCCCTCGAGGGAGTCCACGCTCAAGGCTTTGAAATATTGACGGAAATTGAGAATGCCAAGGTGGAAGAAGCTAGGGCTGGAAGCTGGATTTTCTCGAGGAAGGCTCTGAGAGCTTATCTGAATCTGAAGGTGGGGAAGACCCCGATGACTGTTCCCCGGATGAGGACCATGCCACTTAGGTCTTTAGATGTTTTTATTTTTTGCATTTTTTGAGGCCATTTTGGCTATTGTACATTTCTATATCAGGCCATTCTGGCCTTTATAAAAAAACATATACAAGGCTTTCTTTCCCTTTTGGCTTTCAAATTTTCCCTTTGCTTATTTACTTTTATTCATAAGGGACGGAACACCTTAACTTAAAATAATTTAGGCTATGTCCGAAAGTTCGAACGAACTTTGTCTTTGCCTTACTTTGTTTTAAGGCGTTTTGGGGGTTCGGTGTTATCGGAACCTTTTCCCCAAGTAGGTAGCCGAGATTGTAGCTTGTCGAGGGTAGCCTTTAGAATCGGTTTTTAAAATATTTCTTTTTCGAAGGCCTAGTTTTTTTTATGGGGTTCGGACGTCTTCGAGCCGTATTAATTCGACCGTAGCTTATTAGTTCGGGAGCTGCCCATTAGACTTGTTCTCCTGAGCTATCCGGGTTTGTCCAAGATAATAGTCCTTGAGTGGGGTGGCCGTGGCCTTTAAAAATGGGGAGTTTCCTAATATGTCTTATGCCCCCGAGGCCTAGTGACTTGTGTTGTTCGAGTTTTTCGAACGGTAGTCCCTGAGTGAGGGGGTGGTCATTCGTATTCCGGTTATAGACTGCCCTTAGGCTCGTTATTTCAGGAGATCGGGAGTATGAAATTCTTTAAGGGATGTAAAGTGGAAAATTTTAAAACATAAGATGATTGCAAGGAAAGTACTTCTCTTTATTCTTGTGCGAAACAATCATACATGCATACGTGTTTTGTGCTAGGGCTCGAGCAATCTATGTGGGAACAATTCGTTTGAACGTTTGGCCCTTACAATAAATTCTACCTATCAAGACCCTTCCTTTACGAAGTAGTTTCCTTGCTAAAGTTGATATCCGAAGGTAATGCATATCCGAGGGTAATACCCTCCCCCCACAGTATTCGAGCTTGATTGTAGAGGAACCTCAGATATTTTTGAATTAATCTTTGATACCAATTCATAATCGGACTTGATTCTAAGTTAGCAAAATCCATTATTGCCTCGTTAAAAATAGTGTCGAAAAACCCATTTGGGACAAAACCGGTCTAAGGAATAAAGAGTGAAACGTGTGCTTTCAGACCTAAAGACTTCGTGCCGCTTCTTGTTGATCACCTGCAGGTGTTAGTCTGAAATAAAAAGTAATGAAATAGGGTCGTAACTTAGTAGTAATACCGTTATAGGTGAGATATATTCCAATTGCTCGGTAGTTGTTCGCCGTTCATCATTCCGAGCTTGTAGGACCTTTTCCTGGTGACCTCGAGAATCTGCTACAACCCTTCCCAATTCGGACCCAATTTCCCTTCGTTCGGATTCCAGGTGTTTAGGTGACTTTCCTTAGCACTAAGTCCTCGACATTAAAGTATCGAAGGTTGGCTCTTCGATTGTAGTACCTCTCGATCTGTTGTTTTTGGGCAGCCAATCGAACAAGAGCGGTTTCACATCTTTCATCTAATAACTCTAATCCCGTATTCATGGCCTCGCCATATGATTCCTTTGTTGTATATCATTATCTGATACTTGGCTCCCCGACTTCGACCGGAATTAGGGCTTCGGTGCCATAATCCAATGAGAATAGAGTAGCCCCGGTACTGGTCTTTGAAGTCGTGCGGTATGCCCATAGGGCTTCAAGTAGGATCTCCTTTCATTTCCCTTTGGCGTCGGTTAACCTCTTCTTAAGGTTTTGGATGATGGTTTTGTTGGTCTATTCAGCTTGCCCATTTCTTCTAGAGTGATAAGGTGTCGATAAGATTCTTTGATCGTATGATCTTAGAGAAGCTTAGTCACTTTGCTGCCGATGAACTGTTTTCCGTTGTCACACACAATTTCGGATGGAATCCGTAGCCGACTATGATGTGGTCCCAAATTAATTCGATGACTTCCTTCTCCCTAAACTTCTGGTATGCTTGTGCTTCAACCCACTTAAAGAAATAATAAGCCATAAATAAGATAAATTGAGCCTTACCTGGTGCCCATGGAAGAGGGCCAACGATGTCCATTCCCCACTTCACGAATGGTCATTGCGACAAGACTGAATGCATCAGTTCCCCGGGTTGGTGAATCATCGGAACATATCTTTGGCATTTGTCACTATTCAAACAAACTCCTTCGCATTTTTTCCCATGTCAATCCAATAATAGTCGGATCTTATTACCTTTTGAACCAATGATTCGTCACCTGAATGATTTTCGCAAGTGCCCTCGTGAACTTCCCTCAGAACATACTCGGTATATCCCGGTCCTAGACATATTGCTAGTGGGCCATCGAACATTTTTTTGAACAAGGTTCGGTCTTCAGACAAAGTGAATCATGCTGCCTTTGTGCGCGGGGCCCTCGATTCTTTTGCATTTGAGGGAAGTTTCTCGGTATTCAAATACTCTACGTATTTATTTCTCCAATCCCAGGTTAAGCTCATGGAGTTTATCTCGATGTGACCTTCTTCGACTACTGACCTTATGAGTTGCACAACGACCCCTGAGTTGAGCTCGTCATCCTCGACCGACGACCCTAAGTTTGCGAGGGCATCGACCTCACTATTTTGATCTCGAGGTACGTGATGCAGAGTCCATTCTTTAAATCGATGTAAAGTTACTTGTAACTTATCAAGGTACCTTTGCATTCGCTCTTCTTTGACATCAAACGTTCTGTTAACCTGATTCACCGCAAGGAGAAAGTCACACTTAGTTTCGATCACCTCCTCCCCCAAGCTTTTGGCTAGTTCGAGACCTGCAATCATGGCCTCATATTCGACCTTGTTGTTAGTCAATTTCACTATTCTAATGGATTTTCTAACCATGTTTCCTGTGGACGGATTTAGTACGATGCCTTATCCGGACCCCTTTGCGTTCGACGCACTATCTGTAAAGAGGGTCCAGATCCCCGAGGACGTCCTCGAGTTTACCAAGAACTCTCTTTTGACCTTGATTATTAGGTCCGGCGTGAAGTAATCCACGAAGTCTACAAAAAATTGAGACTTAATGGATGTTCGGGGTCCATATTCAATATCATACCCGCTGATTTCTATAGCCCATTTGGCCAATCATCCTGAAATCTCGGGTTTATGCATTATATTTTGCAATGAGTAAGTTGTCACAACACATATAGGGTGACATTGAACGTAAGGTTTCAGTTTGCTAGAGGCTCTTAACAAAGCGAGCGTCAATTTTTCTAGGTGGGGATATCTAGTTTCGACTTCATCCAAGGTCAGACTAACATAATAAATCGTAAATTGAATACATTGTTATTCCCAAACTAGGACTCCACTTACCGCTATCTCCGATACTGCCAAATATAAATACAGTTGTTCATTGGGAGTCCATGTGAAGTTATTTTTCTTCTTTAGTAACGAGAAAAATCGATGACTCTTATCGGAGAACCTCAAGATGAATCTCCCCAGGGCGTCTATGCGCCCAGTTAGCCTCTGCACGACCTTCACATTGTCTACTACTGTGATATCCTCGATAGCTTTGATCTTGTCAGGGTTGATCTCGATTCCTCGGTTATATACCATGAATCCGAGAAATTTACATGACCCGACTCTGAGCACGCATTTTTCCAGATTCAACTTCATGTTGTAATTCCTCAATATACTGAAGGTTTCCTGCAAATGCTTCAAATGGTCCTCTACTCCCAGGGACTTAACGAACATATCATCAATTTAAACTTTCATCGATTTTCTTATTTGTTCTTCGAACATTCGGTTTACTAAGCGTTGGTAAGTGGCACTAGAATTTAATAATCCAAATGGCGTCACGTTATAGTAGTATGTGCCATACTTAGTGATGAACGAGGTCTTTTCCTAATCATATGGGTTCATTTTTATTTGGTTGTACCCAAAATAAGCATCGAGAAAACTGAGGATCTCGTGACCGCCCGTGGCATTAGTCATGCGATCGGTGTTAGGCAAAGGAAAAGAGTCCTTGGGGCATTCTTTATTTAAATCCTTGTGATCCACACAGATTCTTAGTTTGTTTCCTTTCTTAGGGACTACTACTACCTTTGCTAGCCATTCGGGGTATTTGACTTCCCAGATGGACCCTATTTTATAAAGCTTAGCTACCTCGTCTTTTATGAAGGCATGCTTGATCTCGGACTGTGTATCCTTTTCTACTTCACTATATGGAATTTCTAGTCCAAGCTTAGTTTATGGGAGGTGATCTCCGGTGGTATCCCTGTCATGTCGAGACCAAGCAAAAACAATAAATGTTAGCTATAAGAAATTAAATGAGTTTTTTCCTGAGCTCGAGTGTTAACCTCGTGCCTAGGAATATCTTTTGATCGGGCAGATGTTCGATTAGTATGGACTGATCCAGCTCTTTAACCGTTGATTTGGTAGCCTCAGAATCATTGGTGACTATGAAGGATCGAGGAACCCCATAATCATCATCTTCGTCAGTCCCCTGCTTATCTAGTTGGGTCGAGGTCGGCGTCTGTGATTGCTATTTGGCTTCTTTTTTTTTATTTTGAATCTGACTCTTTTGTCAATAATAGTGTTGATATTGGAACCACTTCAACAACTACAAACATTTCCTTCGCGGCGGGTTGTTCCCCGTAGATTTTTTTGATCCCTTCTAGTGTTGGGAATTTTAACACCTGGTGAAGGGTCGAGGGCACAACCCTCATGTTGTGGATCCAAGATCTCCCTAACATGGTCATGTCCCCTTAGATCACATAAAACTTGGTCTCCTGGATCATCCCGGCTGCGTTCACTAGCATTGTTATTTCTGTGTTAGTAGTTTCACAAGCCATGTTGCATCCGTTTAGCACTCGAGTCGCAGGCACGATTTGGTCCTGTAGGCCGAGCTGTTCTACGACCCTTGATCGAATGAGGTTGGCCGAACTACCTTGATCAATTAACACACATTTAACTCGAGATTTATTCATGAGTACAAATATTACCATTGCATCATTATGGGGATGCATGATTCCTTCTGCGACCTCGTCATTGAAAGACAAGGTTCCTTCTGGTACGTAGTCTCGAGTTTGTTTCTCCCTCATGATCAACACCTTGGTGCGTTTTAACATTGGCCCTTGGGGAACATCGACCCCTCCGATAATCATATGAATGACGTGTTGAAGTTCTTCTTGCTTGTTTTGTTTATTGGAATCCTTGTTTCTAAAATGATTCTTGACTCGATCACTTAGAACCTCCTGAAAGTGTCCGTCGTTGAGTAACCAAACTACTTCTTCTCTCAATTGTCAACAATCTTCTATTCTACGGCTATGGGTGCCATGATATATGCACATTTGGTTGGAATTTCTCTGGGCTGGTTCAGTCTCCAATGGTCGAGGCCATTTGGTATCTTTGATGTGTCCGATAGCCGATACGATGGCGGTTGAGTCAACATTAAAGTTATATTCTGATAATCGTGGTGCTTCTTTAGGTCTGATAGGTCTGTCAAAGCCATTCTTGCTCATGACCCCTCGAGAGCTCTGACCTCGATCATTCCTCCTTTCATTTCGTACAAGATTTCACCCAGATCAGTTGCTCCTACGATCTCCATTATAAGGCTGGCACCGATCCCTGTTCAACCTCGGCTCTCGATCAATGTCCCTCTTGATTCTATCAATGGGCCTGATAGGATAAATGAACCCGGAATGAGCCCCAAGCTTGTCGTCTTTGACCCTAGTCTTTGATTGATACCGATTATGAACATCAGCCCAAGTAACAACCGGGTATTCTATCAAATTCTGATTCAACTGCTATGAGGTCACTAAGCTTCATACATTGAGCCCTTAGGTGAAAGCTTGAACATCCCAATCGTCGATGACTGGTGGTAGATCCATTCGTCCCATTTGGAATTGAGGCATGAACTCTCTGAGCATTTTGTTATCCTTCTACCTTACCTTGAAAAGGTCCAACTTCCAAGTTTCGACCTTGATGGCCCCAACGTGCGCCTTTACAAAAGTATTTGCAAGCATAACAAATGAATCAATAAAATTAGGTGGTAAATTGTGGTACCATATCATGGCTCCCTTTGACAAGGTCTCCCTGAATTTCTTTAGCAAGCTAGATTCGATCTCGTCATCCTCTAGATCATTTCCTTTAATAGTACACGTGTAAGAGGTGATATGCTCGTTTGGGTTGGTCGTTCTATTGTATTTAGGAATCTCGGGCATGCGGAACTTCTTGAGAATTGGTTTGCGAGCCGCACTAGGGGGGAAGGGTTTTTGCATGAAGCTTTTGGAATCCATACCGTTCAATATTGGTGGTGACCCCAGTATTTGATCGACCCTGGAGTTGTAAGTTTCCATCTTCTTGTCATTTTCCTCAATCTTCTTTTCCCCCGACTCAACTCATTTTGTTAGTTCTTCCAGCATTTTCATGATTGCAGGATCGGCCCCCGATTCATTCCCATTCGATTTCCATGAAACTGATTCGACCCTGTGGACAACTTCGTGGGACGGCTCGTGCTCGATCTTGCTTGGTGGGTGATTCTTGTTTTGGAGTTGGGATATCGCAACTTGTTGATCCTGCAACATTTCGAAGATCAGCCGAAAGTTGATCCCGCCCTCTTCGCTTCCATGTGTGCTTTGAGCGGTTGATCGAACATCCTTACGGATACTGCTCTCGGGATCGAAGGCCATATTTTCATTGATGGCTACATGCAAGCTGATGTCGATTGGATCTATAGTCGGAACTCAATCGAGGTCAACTAGAGGTACATCGTTCCCTGGTGTTGTGCTATCATTTTCGTTGTTATGACCGAAATCATTGTCCACGTGTACGGGTGCTGACTGAGAGTTCGGCATTTTGATCTTGGAATCAAAGACACTCAATAGAACATGTGTAAAATAGTGTGTGTTATGAAAGTTTGTACCAGGTAATCATTATTATCCTTAGCCCTATGGTGGGCGCCAAACTGTTTACCCTAAAAGATAACAATTGAATTTATACGTGGTTTTAAGGATACATGATATAACTTGGTAAAATTAAGAGAATAGATTAATATTGAAATTGACGATAGAAGAATAAATGCAAATCACACGAATCGAACAGCCTTGACCGTCGAGTTCGATCACCCTTGAACCAAGAGATGTCCCAACTGATGTAAAGCTAGAAAGTGACAGTATATTGCTTTATATTGTGTAATGTGATGTGTTTACAAATGATCAAACCCCTTTATATAATAGGGGAGTCCTACTCTTGATACAACTCTATATGAGGTAAAAAATCTCATGATTTGCTAATTAATCGGTCTATCCTTGATACGTGCCGAGATTTCCGCCGTGATCTACAACCGATCACGGATATTTGGTCCTTCTGTTATTCGGCTTGGCAAATTTCTCTCGATCTCGCCTGATCTCGATTTTATTCGGTCCCTGGGTCTCGAACATAACGATATAACCTCGCACCTCAACTCGACATAATTTGAAGTTGAACTTTAACCTATTATATTCTAGTCCCGATTTGTCACGCAAGGGGCGCTCGGTTTTGACCGTATACAGACTTCTCTGGAGAATATGATTAGAAGTTTGCTCTTCTTTTTCTTTTTTCCGATCAGTTTTCCCACAGTACTTAAGGAAAAAATACATAATAATTATTTTAATGATTAGTCTTCCGTATTACTTGGGTACAAAAATAAGTACATTCATGTTCGTTCATGTTCATTGATAATTGGCTTAATCATGAATGCATATGGAATTTGGAGTTCAAATTGAAATTAAAACCAGTGGAATAAGAGGGATTAACATAAAAACGAACTTATATTCTAAGCTACAACATTGACCTGCAATATTATTCAAAACAAAAACATTCCAATTTATATATAAATATATAGAATTAATCGTTGGTCAGAATCTCCACATGGTGCTCTTATTGATACGTAATAATGGCACTTAAAAGTCGACGCTGAATGATTAGCTATATAGCCTATAAACATGATTAGGAGTCTTCTCTGTAGACCAAATACAAGTAGAGCACATGGGTAGAATATCCTTTATTTTAGTCGTAAGGAAGAAGACCTTTTGTTGTATTGAAGAGCACCGGGTTTATTCAAGATTTAAACTCAATGGATTCAATTTCTAAGACTTTTAATATTGGATTCAATATATTCAAAGTTATGAGTTCATATATTATTTATTATAATTTTAGTAAATTTTTATATATAAATTTACGCTGCGTATCAAAAGTTATGAGTTCAATTAAATCTGTCAGTTATGTGCTACATACGCCACTGGAAGAGAATATTTTAATTTAAACAAATTAATAACTAGGATTAGTGATAAGTTGTAAAATACATGTGCTTATGACAAGTAGGATAAAAATGTGATTTTTACTTTCTAATATTATAAAATGACTTTTTTAGCGTCGAAATAAAATGAGTAGTGCATATTATTGTAATTAGTTGGAAATGTATGAGGTTGTAGGTTTTCAAAACTACATCTATATGTTAGAGAAAGGTTATTGCAGTTTAATTAGTTAAAATACAATTTGATAAAGTAAGTAGCTTACATTAATTAACTACCAGAGTTTGAGGGCAAGAGATGCGATGAGATTGTTTTATTCCGGTGTGATGCTTATACCAAATTAAGCAATTCAATATTAGCAGTCACAAATTATATGTACTCCCTCTATTTCAACTTCTGTGAATATTTTCGTTTTTCAAGAGTCAAATTGACTAACTTTTTAAGCCAAATTTTATTAAATATGTTGTGAAGTTCAAATTTAACTATTCAAAAACTATACTTAAAAAATACATTCCAAAATATTAATTAAAATTACATAATTTTAAAATTGAAAAACAAAAAGGTTCATGTAACGACCCGACTTGTCGTTGTGAGCAATTGCTTCCAGTTCGGCAGTTTGTGATCATGAGTAGCTTCACACAGTGTATTATGACATGCGCGCATCATCGATTCGGGTTTTTGAGGAGTTCGGAAAGAATTTTTAGGAGTGACTCTCATTGAGAAGCTCGAAGTTGAAAGAATTAACCAATGTTTGACTTTTTGAGTATTTGACCTCGGATCGGAGTTTCGAAGATTCCAGTAAGTCCGAATGGTTATTTTGGACTTGGACTTATGCCCGAAATTTCATTAGGATGTTTCTAAAAGGTTTCGGCATCATTTGGCGGAAGTTGGCAATTTAAAGGTTTAGAATTTTCTTAGGTTTGACCATAGTTTGACTTTAAGGCTATCGGGTTCAGATTTTGGTTCGGAACTTGAAATAGGTCCGTTTTTTCATATAGAACTTGCCTGCAAAATTTGGTGTCATTTGGAGTTGATTTGATATGGTTCGGGTGCTTGGTTGCGATTCTAGAAGTTCTTGAAGTTCATTGTGATTTTCATGTGTTTTATCGTCCGATCCATGATTATAGAGGTTATTTTGGTGTTCCAATCGTGCGAGCGAGTTCGTGTTGTATTTTAGACTTGTGAGAATGTTTGATTTTGAGCCCTGAGAGCTCAGATGAGTCTCGTACGCGTTTCGAAGTGTTGGAAGAAGGTTCAACTTTGCTGGTGTCTCTTTTTTCGCATTTGCGAGGTTTTCATCGCAATTGCGATGTACGCATTTGCGATATCATTCTCGCTTTTGCGACGATGGGCTGAAGAAGGGGAGTTCACATTTGGGAACTATTTCATTGCATTTGCAATTAGACAGTACCGCATTTGCGACAAAAGCTGTCGCTTTTTCGGAAACTCAGAGCTAGCTTTTGCTAGTCTTATGTCGCATTTGCGACCTTGTTAGAATTGGTCAGCCTTCGCTTTTGTGACACTTTTGTCGCATTTGTGAGCATCGCATTTGCAATCCGGATTTCGCAAATGCGACATCAAAGGCTAGTATTAAGACTTCCAATTCGGGACTTAGCTTCATTTTATCATGTTTTGAACTCTAGCCTCGAAGGGAGGCGATTTTGTGGAAGGATTTTCATATCAAATCATTGGATAAGTACCTCTAATCAATTTTCAATTATATTATGTGATTATACCTTAGAATTAACATCAAATTCATTAGAATCTAAAGGAAAATTTTTGGAAAATTATAAAATCATTCAAAATGTAAAATGATGATTTGAAGGACGAATGGATGTCGGAAATTGATAATTTTGGTATGGTTGAACTTAGATCGGAATGGGTGTTCGTGTTTTGTAAATTTTATCGGGTTCCGATGTGCGGGCATTGGGTGTTGACATTTTATGACTTTTTGCAAATTATCTAAGGATCATAACTTTGTTAATTGAAATTGTTTTCTCTTGCATTGGTTGATGTATTTAAGTCGTCTTTTTCTAGATTGAACCGAGCGGTGGTGAACTGGTAAGGAAAAGCTAAATTGAATATTGAGTTGACCGAATTGAATTAAGTGTCTTGTCTAACTTTGTGTGTGTGGGGGTGGGGGTGGGGGGGAACTAACCCTTAGGAATTGGGTTAATTGTGCTATCTTGTTATGTGAAAGCCGTGCACGCCAGGTGATGAGTGGGTACACAGTCTATATGTGGTAATGACCGGTTTAGATTGTCGTCTCTTCCCATGCCTTTGATTAAATTATCATAACATGTGATATCTCGTTGTTAGGCTACTTTTACATGCTCTATCTGACGTTGTTAGCATTTATTGTACCTCTTACTCGTTATTTGGCCCTTATATGCCTTAGTTGTTATTGCCTTCCTTATTGTCTTGTTACCTCTTAATTGTTGAGTTCTTCTATGACTCTGTGCGTATCTGCTACATGTTCAAATTGTTGTGAAGACATACTTAGTTATCACGTGCCTTACATGTCCTATCATTTTTGTAAAAGTTGTTGTATTCCTTTGGTTTTTTTTGTTCCTTTGATGCCGTAGACTCATACCCTTGATTGTAGAAATTCTTCTAAATTGAGTTATTGAATTGTTGTTGTTGATTTAAAGTTTGTACAGGGGATCGAGTTGCACACCGCCACAGGTGAGATAAGGGAGGATATTTATATTGTGATATTGTTGTACGGTGGGATCGAGTTGCACGCCGCAATAGGTGAAATAAGGGTGAATTGTTATGGTGAAATAATGGTAAGTTATGATATTGATATTGTACGGCGGGATCGGCTTGCGCGCCGCAACATATTTTATTTATTAATATGACATTTACTCTAATTATATGGGGGGATCTGCTTAACCCAAAAATAAGATTTTTAGTCAAAGCCTATTTTTAGAAGAACTGGGGTTACTGATAACCAAGAAATTCCTTACTTCCTTAATAAATCGCTTGAAAGAAAATAAAATTGACAAAAAGATATTAAAATAATTGATTGTAAGCAAAGAAAATAATTGTATTCCAATAGAAATCAGAACGTGTCTTTACAAGTAAAATTCTCTCCCCTTGTATAGAAGTTTACAAATATAACGTTTCGTACCATTTATGGCCAAATTATTATGAGCTTTAATGACATTAATGATCTGTTATAATTGGTAATCGTAACTGTTCATGAAGATTCTGTAACGATTCTGATTCTCCTTCCTCATTGATTGTAGGTTCATGAATCTTCCCTTTTAACTGACTTGATTCATTCCGCCCGTGACTCTTCAGCGACTATTTTAGGTTCGAATATAGGTTCACTTTTATCTCGTGAGTAATTGACTCGTACCTCTTGTAACTCGTACACCTTTTAATCGTAATATTCAAGTTTTCATTTCTTCATTGTTCCACGTATCACGCTTTGTCATCCAAATGTAACTCCACGTGTATCACTTATTTACCACCAATACAGATAGTCCCCCCACCTACCGTATATTCTACAATTGAATATCTGGGAAGTGGTATGTATTTATGGCGTGAATTCATTGTCGCCGTTTCCCAAGCATCATTTCGGTTTCTTCAGAACCAACGCGTCGTATGTCACTTCCATTTAATGCATATGCCACGTGGCTTTCGATGATTGGATCTGCAGTTCCTCAGTGCTTTCTGCGGCTGCATCAGTCACGAAGTGACTAATTCATCATGACGCTTCATTATGACCTACTTTATAAGATGGTTACCTCTTCTTATAAGTACCTTTTATGCCTTCAGTTTCACGAAACCTTCATCCTACAATGTTCTTCTTCTTCACTCATCCTTATTTTTCAGCACATATTACTCTTTTAATTTTTTATACAACCATGTCTTCATCAAATCACGATCCTCGCAAAGTAGTAATTGTTGATGAACTTCTTTCTTCATCTGCTTCTGCTAGGAGTAGAAGAGGTGATAGGCTGCGTAGTTAGGATCTTTGTCCGTTCGTTGTTCTTCTTCTAAAACCAACACTACTACTCCTTCTTCTTCTAGACCTAAGGCTTCTTTAACCCCTAGATCTTCTGTAGGGAATCAAGTAAACCTATGCGTGAACCAACGGTTGATGAAATCGTTCCACAAGAATTTTCTTTCTCATATGATCGTGAAACGATTAGAAACCATGTGTCTTCTTTGGCCTCTCATGATCGTGCCGATCTTTATCCTTCCCAGATTACTACTGGTTTGATCTCTCTTGTTCAAAGAGAATGTTATTGGAAGTCTGATTTCCCAGTGTTAGTTCCTGGTTTGAACCAAAGAATAACTTCATATCAGACTGGCTATTCTTTCGCTTACACATATCCTTTCACTTTAGGTTTTAAACCACCTATTGACCCAGTGATTATTGAATTTTGCCGCTCCTTTAATGTTTTCTTAGGACAGATTGGTCCCATTTAATGGAGGGCTATTGCATGTCTTCGATATTTATCCAACTTGTCTTCCTTGCCTTTCACTTTTCCCCATATTCTTCATCTTTACTCCCCAAAATTATTTCGTGAGTGGGTCTTTACTCTTGTCGCAAGAAGCAAGAGGATATTGGTTAGACCTGATGATGATAGAGACCGTGGCTGGTATGCCTGCGTTGTTGCTTCTCCCACAAGTGCTTTGGTGGGTGAAGAGAATATAACATTTCCATAAAAATGGAATTTTGCACGTAAGTGTTGTTTTTTTTCATCCTTTCCTTCTCTTTCTTGAAGAAAAACTTATACTCTCGTGACTAATTTTTCAGCAACCACATAAGTTTTTGAAGAGATCTGTCACGACCCAAAACCTATGGGTTGTGATGGCGCCGGACACCATTGTCAGGCAAGCCAACCCCTTAATCAGTTGAAATACCTTCCTGTTTAACAATTTCGCAATCGTTGCCTTTATTGCATTTCATAATCAAATAAATAAATTGTTGTAAATTAAACACGACAATGAATCCATTTAATTCAATAAAACAACACTCAACACATCCCCAAAACCCGGTGACACAAGTACATGAGCAGTTTCTAAGAATTTATACAATTACACATCTCTTGTCCGAGAATAAATGGGACAAATGCAATAAAATACAAGTAAAGATATATAAGGAAGGAGACTCTGTCAACTATGAAACGCCTCCGGATGAATGCAACCCGAGTAAGTCTCCGAATCATTTTCTGAACTATGAAGGTACATGTGCAACAAAATGCACAGAAAGTGTAGCATGAGTACATATACATATATGTACCCAGTGAGTATCCCGTCTAAACTCGAAGAAGTAGTGACGAGAGGTCGACTCGATACTCACTAAGGTCCAACAGTAATAAAGTAAGCAGGATGTAAGGAAAATTGTAGGCAAGTAAATCAAATAATCAAGTACATCAATATCCGGCAACAAATAACAATCTAAAATCAAACAAGTTTGGTATCCGCCGTGACGTACGGCCCGCTCCTATATGGTACTCACTCACATCGCTCCGCCGTGGCGTAAGGCCCGATCCCATCATGTAAATCTTCGCCATGGTGTACGACCCGATCCCACCCTGTAGTCTCAATCTCCGCCGTGGCGTACGGCCCGATCCCACCCTGTAGTCTTTGCCGTGGCATACGGTCCGATTCCATAATATACTCTCTCATCACTCTGCCGTTGCATACGGCCCGATCCCATAATATAATCAATCATCACTTTGCCGTGGCGTACAGCCCGATCCCATAATATAATCAATCATCACTCTGCCGTGGCGTACGACTCGATCCCATAATATAATCAATCTTCACTCTGCTGTGGTGTACGGCCCGATTCATAACAGGATTCTCTTATCACACTTAAATCAAGCCAAGTAACACAACGTTTAAAGACAACAATACCAATCACACAAGTATACAAGTCATATCTATGCAACAACAGGGAAAAACAATAAACATGTTGTGTCCTAACTACCCAGACGAAGCAGTAATAGCCACTACGTACGGACTCTCGTCACTCGGTGCGTACGTAGTCACCAAACAAGATCACAAAGCAAACAAGGTTACCTAGAGGGACAATTACCCTCTTACGAGGTTAGAAAGGAGACTCACCTCGACGAAATCATCCCTCGGATCAAGGATCGGATCAAGGATGCGCCCGAATCTCCAAAATCTACTCTCGACGGCTCGCAACTAGCCAAATATAGAATAATCGAATCATTTTAAGTTCAAAGAAGGAGAATTAACATGGAAATCCCAAAATTAGGTATTCTTGAAGAAACTTGGAATTTCGACCCCGGGCCCACTCGTTCGGATTTCGAAAACTTTTGAAGGATTAAATTACCCGAAGCCTTACTAATTAAATTATACAATTTACTTCAAAAATTTATGCTCAAATCGTGGCAAAAGATCACATTTTCCAAATTCTAGGTTTCTTAGCAAATTCCCACATTT